>WYDF02033736.1:0-21112 GCA_009867245.2 Adranes taylori
ACACAGCGCTCTATTATATTTTATTATATATTTATTGTCTCTCTTTTAGCTAATCGGTAATCGGGACGGTCACTCCCTTTGCAACATCAATAGCTTTTTTAGCAGCCTTGTTCCTTATTATCATGGAATTCGTAGTTTTAGCCAAACTGTATTTTTTTGCTAAAACAATTACACGAACATTGTCATCATGTTTCGCCACAATTACTACTAGTACTACTGTAATGAGTGCCATAATTACTAATAAATTTTGCAAAAGTTAAATATACATACATACATAAGATTACAAATATGTTGAAAATCGGTACGTATGCGACCAATAACTATTGGTCATACATCGATATATTGTAAGTAAGCTGGTCGTAAACCGAGTTAGTATTAACAGAGGCAGTCGTGAATCGAGGTTACACTGTTTATTATTCTTTAATAACTCATTACTTGTTTACCATCTTATATTTCAAATTTGTTTTGAAATTACTGCATTAGTTTTGCAATTAGATGTGAATAAATATCACAACTGAACCTAATAAATTTTAAACATGATCTTTTTCTCAAGATTTTTTTATTGTTATTTTTCTCAAAATTTTTCAAATCAATTATTTAAGTAAATCTTGAGAAATTAATTAAGTAAATTTACTTAATTAAGTAAGTTAATAAAGTAAATTTAATTAATTAAGTAAATCTGCAGATATCTTGAAATGAATCTTGAGATAAATAAATCTTGAGAAATAAATCTTGATAAAGATTTAACTTAAATTAATCAAGTAAATTTGAATTAAGTAAATTCAGATTTACTTTAATTAAGTCAATATTGGGAAATCTTGAGAAATATTACATCCTTTTCTTTCAAGTAATCTTCTCAAGAGTTTTTATTAATTTCTCCAAGTAAATCTTGAGAGATTTATTATTAATTTCTCAATTATTAATTTCTTTATTATTATTTTTCTTACGATTTCTCAAATTAATTAATTAAGTAAATCTGGAAAAAACTTGATATCTTGAAATTTATGTAAGTAAATTAAGATATACTTTAACCCATTTCCAGTCATTAAATATGATAACTCTTACAAAAAAATTTGATAACAAAAATTTTGACGTTGCTTTTACGCAACATTGGTCGGATAAGATATTTATTAATATATTACTTTGCATGAAATTCCGCGAAACATTTTGTATGCAGATGCACTTTACATTTAACACACATATAAATTGTTGGATTTGTTTTGCAGATTTTGCACCTTCTTACTTTTTCTGGGTGTTGAATTAAGTGTCCTTCCTGACTTCATCTGGAACACCTTCTCTTGATGGTCTGCTGATAGATGATGTCAGTTCGAGCACATTCATTGCCATCAAACGAAGAGCTATGTTTGAGCGAAAATGAAGTTGTGAAATTTTTACTTCATGCACCCTTCTCTGCAAATTCCAGCAATTCACTGATACACTATCTATAACATTCGTAAATAATGGCCACCACCATTTTTTGCTCTTTATAGAAATTCTATAATTTGCTACTGCATTATCATGGAGATCAACTCCTCCCATATATTTATTATACTTACAAATAATATTTGGTTGGGAAACATGAACTTTTTTCTCTTTTCTATCATATCTCCTTACTTTTTGAAGAGGTTAACTGAATAATTGTTGCTTGCAATTATTACCACTGCATTATTATTCCATTTCACAATAGATATGTTGGTTGTTTTATCGTAGGTACTATTATAAGATCCCGTATCACGTTTTTTTAAAGTTTTATTGGTTTCCAAGGGGCACTTTGATGTTTACCAGATATGCCTATCTGTTATACTTTCCACGTCAAATACAATATTAGCGTATAATGCACAAAACCAGCGGGCCAAATTTTTTTTAATGACCTGCGTTTTTTTGGCACAAATATGTACAAAACTCTATTTAGAAAGGTGTCTTGCATAACATATCCAAATTTCATGGTGCTATCTCCGCTCTTTCAAGAGCAATGAATAGAATTGTCTAAAAATGTCCCGTAATAAATGTCCCGTTTTTTTTGCCGTGAAATGAAAATTTCAAAAATATTCAAAAGTCAAAAACTAAAAGTCATTTGCGTTTCATTTTGCACTTTTTGGAAACATGCTAAACTAATCTTAAACTATGTGCCGCACATCCAATCCATATAGGATTTGGACGTGTTTTCATTGAGCCGAGAAAAAGATACAACAGATGAACTTATAGTGACGCCACCTATTAAGCAGATCTGCAAAACAAGCAACTAGCGATCAATGTTCAGTTTTATCATTTCGATACATCACCTTCAAATATATAATTTTTTAAGAGAAATTATATTTTTTAAGGTCTGAAATGCGAGTAAATTTAATTTGACTGATTAATGGATTTTTTAGGCTTTTTCACCTTCCAACAAATACGTAGTTAGTGTTGGTACGCAACACGATATGATTGTCAATGTTTGGGATTGGAAAAATCAAATTAAAGTAGCTAGTAACAAAGTTAGTAATAAAGTTAAAGCGATAGCATTTTCGGAAAATGGTAGTTATTTTGTTACCGTCGGAAATCGACATGTGAAGTTTTGGTTTTTGGAATATGGCAAAAATAAAGTATGGATAGGAAATGTGTATTAATTTTTTTCCGATTATACTAAATTTGTTATGGTATTTTTTTAGTATAATAAAGAAGCTGTGCCGTTAATGGGTCGTTCGGCCATCCTTGGTGAACAAAGGAATAATTATTTTTGTGATGCGGCTTGTGGTAAAGATCAATGTGCGGATAGCACATACGCGATAACACGTTCTGGTCTTCTGTGCGAATTCACTAATCGGAGATTATTGGATAAGTGGGTGGAGTTACGAGTAAGTTTACATTAAAGTTTTCTTCTTCTCAGGTGTACATCAAAATAATTATTGTAGGAAAAATATTAATAGATTCTGGAAGGATATAAATTGTAGACGTTAAGATTCTATTTTGAATCAATACTTTTTGGAACAATTTTAGATCAATCGGTAGTGTATTTGTCACGTATAGTACAACTGTTAGATTGTGACAATATAGTTTCAAGTCTTTTGGGCCATCTTCAGACATACAGACTATTAATACATGGGGAGCTGTATGGGTTCATTTGAAGTAGATATACCATTATTGGGGTGTAGTTAGGTGACCGTATTGGGGCTACGGTGGATTGAATTTAGTATTGTTAACGATTAAACTGGAGAGAGTCAACACCAGATAGACATCAAAATAATTATTATAGGAAAAATATTAATAGATTCTGGAAGGATATAAATTGTAGACGTTGAGATTCTATTTTGAATCAATATTTGTTGGAACAATTTTAGATCAATCGGTAGTGTATTTGCCACATATGGTACAACTGTTACATTGTGACTATATCAATCGACTATAACAACAAGCTGGACTAACTCAATTTGATTAACTGTAGATATTTTATATAAAATATAAATATTTTGTGGTTTGCGAACCACAGTTTAGAAACGAATCATAAATTTCCAGATCTAAATAAGTTAGAACCAGACCATATAGTTTGAAGGCTAAAATTATTTTTTTTCGAATGTCTAGAAATATCTATACATAAAAACCTATTACGTACAAACCTATTAAAAACCCAAACGCATCCGTAATAACATTGAAACAAATTCGTTACATCCAACGAGAATACATTAAATGTATCTTGGAAATCAATGTTGACGTCTCCTACTTTGATACGAGAGAAGGGAAAGATAGAATTGATAAGCTAAAAAGTTGTGAAATGGAGTGGGTTAAGTTGATGAATTGTCTCAATTAGACGCGCGTACTTAACCGAGTCGAAAGTCTGAGAGATGTAAAATAAAACTGCAAGGGAGCCGTGTGTGGAGTTTAGAGAACGGATTACTTTTCTTTGAAATTTGAAGAGTAAATCGAGATGCTTTGAAACCAAATTGGTTATCAAGAATTACATGATTTTATTCTAGTACATTTTTCAGACGGTTAGTGATTATCTTTTTCTCTTCTGTCTGGCTCAAGACATTGAGGAGAGCGATTGATCATAACATAAAATATGGTTCAAATCGTTTCTGTGTTTGGGAATCATGACGGTGTATCTAGTTTTCCAAGGTCCTAGGAGATTATAAGAATCAGGATAATTTAGAAACATGTAACCTACTGGGTGGCAACTAATCAAAACGATTACCGTCCTTCAACAGGACACGCATCTCTGAGAGCTCATATGATGATAATTGGACTACGCATTGCAGAATGTGTCTAGAGGAAAACGAGACACATCAAAAGTTCATAATTGGCATTCAGAACTAAGTTATTCCATATTTTTGCCTTTTACCTTTACAATTTTAATTGGTATTTCTCTAAGCTATTGAAATTTTTGAATAAACATCTGAAATTATTTTCATTAATTTTATTTATTTACTTATGTAGATTTGTAAATATCGCTGTCTTATTTGTAGACGACTAGTGCCAACTGTATAACTGTCGGACGCGAATTAATATTTGTGGGTTGTGCAGATGGCATCGTCCGATGTTTTCATGCATCATCGCTGGTATTTGTTACAACACTGCCTAGAACACATTATCTCGGCGTTGATGTTAGTTTAGGTCTTAATATAACGTAAGTTGTATTTTAATCTTTTCTACTTTTAAACATGAATCTTTTCTGCTACGATATTTTTTTTATTTTTACACAAGTTAAATGTGCTTTTAATATTTAATTATAATATTTATATTCAAACTCTGTGACAGACTCTCGCGCGGTTACCGCGTCTAGCTATGTCACAAAAGGCTTTACTGTTGTTGATATCAAGTCTGTTGAATATATCAAGTCGTTGAGTGATTAAGTCTTATTTTATTTAATTAAAAGGTGACCAAAAGTAAAATTTTCGATTAATCGAAAAACTACAATGAGGTAGATGTTTAATTTTCACTTCTTTTATGAATTGGTAAGCATATTTTAATATCATTAAAAGTGTGCGTAGTAATTTTTCATGAGGTATGCTTTCAACAAGATTAAACAAATTTACAGGTTGTTTATTTTTGTAGTTCTGATATAGGGAAAGTTTTTTAAACATTTTATTTGTATCGGAAAAATCACTTCAAAATGATTTTTATCAAATGCTGTTCTATCCAGTTTGACTAAGCACTGGTGGTTGTTTTCAATAAAAAATTCTACTTCATATATATTACAAAAAAAATCGATAAAATTGTAATATATAACTTCATATCATTTAAAGTAACTTTTACAATAGCTTTAAAAAAAATGTTTTATCTAACCTAAAAATTTAATCTAAATTTAAATAATCTAACATATGATATATTTATATTATTAGAACTTCTTAAACTTTATCAAGCTTGAATAAAGAAGATGAGAGCTCTAAAATCCGTATAGCTATAATTTCATATTTTTGAAAGAAAATTGTTTTGGAGGTGAAGTACTGTGTTTCAATTCATTTAAATGGATACCCCAAATTAGTGCAGCACTTCTACTGTGTAAACGATATTGTACAATGATAGATGGGATGACTATCTGTAATCCAGCCATTGAAATATTTACACAGAGAGATTAACTAATGTAAATTGAATATATAATTAACTAACCTAAATTGAAACTATAACCAAGTAACCTAAACAACAATATAAGGGTATTTATTATCATAGACAGCACAGATAAATACAAAGGGAAATATAAATGTCCAACTTAAAATCGAATTAATGGCGTTAGCAAATAAATAATAGCAATAATATACAAAGCGTAATATAATCGGTACAGATGACAGTGCAATCGTACTGTACAGGAAGTGAGTAATACCCGAAGTATGTACATGCGGTATAGAATGGAACAGGGAAGCGGGGGTGTAGCAGAGTAAACTTGTACAGACGAAGGAAATGATAGGAATACCCGGAACCACTATATGCCAATATAATCGGTTGGCGTAAGAGCTACGGTTACTGAATGGCTAAGGCTAAGTAACCTCGGTTAGCATAGGTTAGAAATATACGCTCTGATGGGTGGAGCGAAAAGAAACATTGTAGGCCACTATAACACCCCGATTAGCCTAGGTGCTACGGTTACTGACTTACTGAGTGACTATGACTATTTCGGTGAGCGTAGCTTTGAAATATACACTCTAGGACTCATTCACTCGAGTGTTTAGGAAATAAGTTGGGGCTAAAGTATGTGGAGGAACAAAGCTATTATATAGATATACATGCAATCAATAAAGCATCATACGATATATGTTATCGCTTACCAAGCGCGTTGACTATATGGCGAATGTTTCGCTGCTGTCACGGAATATTGCTTGCTGCTGGCTGTTTTGCTTCGCGATCGCAAATCAGGAAGTAACTAAATCTAATAAGTACACGGCTATTTATATCATTGGCTGTGCGGCAAGATTCCCACTTCTAGCAGCAGCAAGCGATACCGGCGTATATGAACAACAGATAGTGCGCTCAAGTTACGTTCCTTGCAGTACTAGGCACGCAGAGGATATGCACTTGCATTATTATTTATAATACGAATGCGAGACCCAAGTAACTTGGGTCTCGCACAATTGGGTTTGTTACAACTCATCTTTCTAAGGATGATTACGAAAACGTTATTTATTAGAGTCAATGTGTTAAAAGTGAGTACTAAATAGAATTAAATGCCGCTAGATGACTCTGTTTAACGTAAATTTACCTTGCAACTATGTCTGAGGATATAGCGACAAATGATAGCATTTTATGTCAATTATTTATTTAAACAAATGATTTTTTCAAATTCTATTTTTTTTATTGTAGTCATATGTTCTCGCCACCTCAAGATGCCAAATATCCAGATTGTGTAGCAATCACATTCGATGAGACCGCTTTTAAATTAACATGCATATATAATGATCATTCTGTTTATGTCTGGGAAGTAGAAGACATTAAAAGGGTAAGAAATTTATTTTGTGCTTGGCTAATTGCTTTAAAAATGGATCTAGTTGCTGATAATATATCATTGGGCTTGACTTTTTAGGTTGGCAAATCACATTCATTCCTATACCATTCGGCATGTATATGGGGTGTCGATACAGGACCTGCACATAGTCCTCTACCTCCCGGTTCATTTCTAACTTGTAGTTCAGATGACACAATTCGCGTATGGAATTTAGATAAAATTAATGATAAAACATCGAGAGGAATCTATACGAAAAATATATATAGCAACGTAGGTTTGAGTATTAATTTGATTTATTTCAATTTCATTTGTTTATTTTTTAATACAGGAATTATTAAAAGTAGTTTACATCGATAAAGAACTCCAGTTCCTAAAAGATTTATCGAATATCACAATCAGCAATGAAAAACAAGATACGGTTTCGGATGGTCGAAATGGTGTTAGATCAATTAAATTGAGTCCTGATGGTAAACATTTAGCTTCCGGTGATCGAGCAGGTAAATAATTTTTATTATTTATTTAAATGAACTAAAAGTATTAAAATCGAACGTTGTGTGTATATTGAATATTTTCTTATCATCCATTAAACGTTATTGATATAAACTTGTTCAAGATATTTCGTAATATTAGGTTTTAAACAAATATCAAGAATTTTAATATTCTGAGATAATGAGAAATTAGGTTAAATTCTAAAATGTGGTTAGCTAAATGTAAGTTGTTGGGCTTATTGAACCTTATACAATTAAAGTGTTCCTTAAAACGCTTAGTAAAATTCCTATTCGTCATACCAATATACATCGCTTTGCAAGTTCCACAATTTCACTCATGAATACCACATTTGAGATTTAGTGGAGTTAAATCTTTATTGTTTTTAACAATATTAAAGGATTTATTCGTTTTAAAAGCTATCTATATATTGCTTTATCTATATAGTTTTTCAATAATTGTATTAAGTTTATTGCAATTATATGTAATGAAGATGTGTGAAAGAAAAAAAATTCCTCTCTTCATTACCAAAAATAGCAAGGTTGGTAGACATTCTTTTATAATTTGTTAACAAAACTTGATCGATGCTTTTTATAGTTTATCCATTGTTGAAAGCTAATGTTCTAATGATATTAATTTCTTGCGTAAAATCTCATAATGACATCGGAATACTTAAGGCTCTATAAGCAAAAATATCAAAGTTGAAAATTTTTGGCACCACGGAACATTCGAACTAAATGAAATCAAATTATCACTCTAGGTATTTCTTCTAAAAATCTTAATGTTGGAACATTATTATTGTACTCTATCACAATATCCAATAAAAGGTAACCATTTATCAACAAGTGAATTCAACAGGTCAACCGTTTATCATGAGTGAATTTAATAAAAGAATTAAAATCTTTAAATATATCATTTATTAATGTTATTTGAACCTAAAAAAAATTTGATCAAGTCAAATCTTCAACAAACTTAAAACAAATTGAACTTCAGAATCTTCTAAAGAACTTATCTGAAATTTATCTGAATTAGATTTAAAGTTTCATCGTGGGGTACATATTGAAACAAATTCGTTACATCCAACGAGAATACATTAAATGTATCTTGGAAATCAACGTTGATGTCTCCTACTTTGATACGAGAGAAGGGAAAGATAGAATTGATAAGCTAAAAAGTTGTGAAATGGAGTGGGTTAAGTTGATGAATTGTCTCAATTAGACGCGCGTACTTAACCGAGTCGAAAGTCTGAGAGATGTAAAATAAAACTGCAAGGGAGCCGTGTGTGGAGTTTAGAGAACGGATTACTTTTCTTTGAAATTTGAAGAGTAAATCGAGATGCTTTGAAACCAAATTGGTTATCAAGAATTACATGATTTTATTCTAGTACATTTTTCAGACGGTTAGTGATTATCTTTTTCTCTTCTGTCTGGCTCAAGACATTGAGGAGAGCGATTGATCATAACATAAAATATGGTTCAAATCGTTTCTGTGTTTGGGAATCATGACGGTGTATCTAGTTTTCCAAGGTCCTAGGAGATTATAAGAATCAGGATAATTTAGAAACATGTAACCTACTGGGTGGCAACTAATCAAAACGATTACCGTCCTTCAACAGGACACGCATCTCTGAGAGCTCATATGATGATAATTGGACTACACATTGCAGAATGTGTGTAGAGGAAAACGAGACACATCAAAAGTTCATAATTGGGATTCAGAAGGAGAGAATTCGGAGCAACGAAAGTTAACTCTGGTATACAAAAACTCGAAATCTCTGGAAAAATTTATTGATTTAAATGAATAGTAGAAATAAATAATGAAAAGGCAAGTGGATAAAGTGTTGAAAAATAATGGTAAATAAAATTTAAAAGAATTGTTTCCATGTTAATCTCTAAACATTTTAGATTACCCTCATAAGTTCTTATGTATTAAAAATGCAAAGCAATGTCCAAGAAATAGTTGAATTAGTTTCATTATAATTGAAATCGTTGGATTGAAATAGAATTAATTGGATTGTTTTCATTTAGAAAACTCATGTTTTTTACCAAAATTAGTTGATATATTTGGTTACAGGTAATATTCGTATCCATGAAACTACAGCAATGTCTGAACTGCTCAAGATTGAAGCGCATGATGCTGAAGTTCTTTCACTCGAATATTGCGATCCGGATTCGTCGGATTCGGGTCCAAATATACTTGCAAGTGCAAGTCGTGATCGACTTATTCACGTATTTGATGTCCGTAAAGATTATTCCTTCTTGCAAACTATCGATGACCATAGTTCCTCCATTACTGCTGTCAAATTTTTAACATCAGCTCACGGAAATTTACAAATGGTATCATGCAGCGCTGATAAAAGTCTCATATTTAGATCATTAGGTGGTGTAAGTATTTAAAACATAATACGATATTTTTTTTTATTATTACTATGATTTATATCTTTTAGACGCCAAATGGTACTCCACAATTCCAAAGAAGCCATAACGCAACAGGAAAAACAACTTTGTACGACATGGAAGTTGATACTGGACAAAAATATGTTCTAACCGCTTGTCAGGATCGCAATGTACGAATTTATAGCGTTGGAACGGGTAAACATACAAAGACTTTTAAAGGGACGAATAGTGATGACGGAACATTAATCAAGGTAATCTTTTAAATATATTGACAAATAATAATTAAAATATTAATTTTGATCAATAATTCTTTGCAGAATCAGAAATAATTATATTTGATGTAATGTTTCTATATTTTTAGCTTATTTTAGATAAATCTGGAATATATTTGGCAACATCGTGTACCGATAAGTCATTATCGGTATATGATTACTATACTGGCGAATGCATGGCATCAATGTGCGGTCATTCGGAGTTAGTAACTGGACTGAGATTTACGAATGATTGTACAAGATTGATCTCAGTTAGTGGAGATGGGTGAGTTATTGCTATTTTCTGTTTTCGATTTTATAGCGTACACCTCGTCGAAGTTTACATCTAGCGTTTTATAACGTACACCTTTAGTAGAAGGTTTTACAAGTTTCTCCGAGGTTTCACCAATCAAGAATCTATTATACGAAGCGAGAGCATGCCTTAAGCATTCGCCCCTAGTAGAATGGAGAACTCACGGAAACTTGATCGAAACCTATAAGATATTAAACGGTTAGTACAGCTGTAACTTCAGTGCATATTCAGGAAGAACTTACACACACTTGCGTGGTAACAGCTACAAACTAAGCACGGAACTCTGTCGACGCAATATAGGATAACACAATAGAACTCCTTGCCAGAAGACATTGTTAATGCCACATTGAAAAACAAGTTTCAGAGCTGCGGACGGTATATAGTGAAGTGCGTGCTTAACGTGCGTACGTGGACACTGACGTATCCGATCATCGATGCTGTAGTATATTTGATAAATTAATTACATGCTGAACGAGTAGTATAATAAGTCTCAAATTTTTCTCAAAAATATTAAAAAATCTTAATTTTTTATTTCATTTGAAGTTTTTTTAACCAATTTCAGTTTTTGTGAAACTAGATTTTAAACTAAAAATTTCTGTTTATTGATTGCAGATGTATATTTGTTTGGAGAGTTCCACATGATATGGTTGTAACAATGCGTGCGCGATTAAGTCAACAAGCGATGCGCCAAGGCAAGACTCTAGACAACGAAGTGTTTAAAGATAGTAGTACGGTCGATTTTAGTGATACGAGTAATTTCGTTGAGAATGATTATCGGTTTAGTATAGGCCAGTTACCTTTATGGGCGAAAAGACATATTTCAGAAGATAGTGTTACATCTCTATCGGCCAATAAAGGTGCTACAGCACCAAAAGGTCGCTGGGCTCTAAGAGCTGAACGTAGTATGGGCCTGAAATCATTGTATAGTGATACGGATGCATCATTTTCTAATATTCATGGTAGGTTTCAAGTTTGTACTTTGATTATTTTATATGTAGTGCATTGTGTAAAAGATGCCTGTTTGAAAATTTATTATGAGGCAAACTTTGTTACAAGTTATCTATCAATGAACTTTTAGTTGTTTAATCTAAATTCTATTTTTAGGTATTGATGGTTCGAAAGAAAGTTCTTTGGATAGTGCTAGTAGTGGTAGGCATTATTCTGAGAGAAGGGAAACTGCAATGAAGGTAATTCTAGAAAAAAAGTATTTTTTACATTACTTATTTCATTCCAAATTTGACAATCAAATTAACAGAACAACTCGTATTTAAATACATTGGAAATATATAAAATTTTCCACCTTAATACTTGTGCTTGATAATATATTAATCAAAATTTTGTGGAAATAGCGCAATGTAGAGGATCTGTAAATTAGTGATGTGTTGGAACAAGGCATTATACATCATTCCAACTCTGCGTGGTCCTCCCTAATATGGGCGGTCCCCAAAAAGCTTGACGCGTCAGGACGTCCTAAATTTAGGATAGTAATTGATTATAGAAAGCTGAACGAGAGAACAGTTAGCCAATTCCAAATATTTCTGGTTTTTGGACGAATTAGGGTAAATAGGATTAAAGCTTAAGATAAACAATTAATCCTATTTTGTGAACTTGTAAGAATTAAAGTAGAATATTTTACTAACACGTGACAAAGCGCTTTGTTTTTCCGTTTGTGGTCTTACAAGATGTGAAGCAAAACGTATCATAAAATCGCTGTTACCATGTGACAGCCTCTCGCTCGCGGTTGCCGAGTCACCAAAGACACTTCTTCTTTATTACTGTTGAATGTAAATATCTCCGGAAATATGATTCTCGGGCGCCAAGTTAATTTAACGTGAGACCGCACTTCGGAAGTGTTCTTCGTTCCACGGTCCTCAATGGACTCACTGAGGGCACGAGCAGCTCAGTACGTAAGTAGTCCAAAGGCTCGTGTTCTTGTGGGTAGCTGGAACGTCTCTAAATACGTATGAAATAAAACAGCACTCACAGTTTATAATATAAGTCTAGTTACTATCATAGACAGCACAAATTAAGACAAAGAGAAATAGAAATGTCAAAGTTAATATCGCATTAATGGCGTCTAGTAAATAAAAAATAGAAATAATATACAAAACGTAATGTAAGCGATGCGTGCATGTAGCCATGCAATCGTGCGGTGATCATGACAATATTAGCAATACGGGAAGTATGAACATGCGTATATAATGCAGTAGGGAAGCGGGGTTTACCAGACCATGGAATCGATAGAAGTACTCTAGGCCAATAACATCCCGTCGGTCGTACGTGTTACTGCTGCTGAGTGACTAAAACAAACCCCGTCAGTCGTAAGTTAGAAATATACACTCTAGTGGATGATGCGTAAAGGAACCACTATAAGCCACTAACACCCCATCGGTTATATGTGTTACTGATGCTGAGTGGTTAAAACTAACCCCGTTGGTTCAAGGTGGTATAGGAAATAGGCAGACGGAGAAACAAAGCTATTAAACATACATGTAATCAATAAAGCATTATATGGTATATCAGTTGCGCGTTGATTCTGGCTGTTGTTCTGGCTCCGCTGCTTCTGTCGCGGAATGTTGCTGCAGGTTGCTTTACGACCGTAAATAGGAACAATCTAAATCTACTAAGTGCACAGCTATTTATTCTCTAGGCAGCGCGGCAAGATTCTCGCTCCTAGCAGCAGTGAGTGATTCCGGCTATATGAACGACAGTGCGCGTAAGTTGCATACCTCCCAGTGCTGGACCACACAGAAGATACGCATTTATATGATTATTTATTATACGAATGAGAGACTCAAATAATTTTATATGAAATATGAGAACCCTAGAAGCTAACGGGTATAAGTAACATATTTGGAATACCCGCGTTAAGTAAACCAGTCGATTATTGCGTTAGTTTTTGTTTAGTAAGAAAGAGGTATAAACGATGACATTGCTCTACACTGACATCTATCGCTCGTTCACTTAACTCTTACTAGGGTTGCAGAACTCGTAAGTGTGCAAGGAATATAGACTCACGTATATCCCTTTAGCACCAATCAACTTGCGTTTATAACCGTTGACCACCAATCAGTCATCAATCGCTGGTAATAAGTGCTCGAATATGATAGTACTAATAATTTTAACCTAATCAATGAAGGTACGTTGCATTTTCATTTAAAATACGTTTTCAATTTTAATTAACATACCGTTTTTTCAATGTTTCGGAAAATTCTACATAAATTACTTTATTCTTAGTTTTTCTTTTCTGGTATAGTATATAAATATTTTAAAAAGAGATTGTAGTTAAGTAGAAAAAAATTATCCTCGACATTACAATACAATTATACGTTCCCAATTTTCGCATGTTCTCGTTTTGGAAATATGTATATTTTACCTTTTCCTTTAACCAAATCTCTGTCTATTTTAATTTTCAGGAGAAGAGGATGAAGCAGGTATTGTGTTTGGAGATTATTCCAATGAAGATCCAACCTACATTCCCAATGTTATTAGTTCGGACTCAAATAATAACTCAAATGCTGAAAATCACAATAACAATGTCAATAACTAGAATTTTCGTCCTAGTTCCAGCTTAAATAAAAAGAAAGGAGGAAAAGCATCGCAGCTTGGAAGAAAAAGCATTCGTCAAGTATCCAGCTGGAAAAGAGATAAAATAAAAAACCTAAGAAATACTGGACAGATTTTACTGGGAAGAAATACTGGACAGAAATTTTTAAACACAATTATAGGTACAAATGTAATGAAAATATGTCTGAAGATCATCAACACGAATTTTTAAAGGATTACTGGAATTTAGAATCATGGGAGCTTCAGAGTTCTTTTCTAAATGCTGCTGTCGAATTAAATCCTGTGAAAAGAGAGAATTTATACAAGAGATAACAGAGGTAGAAAACAACCTTTCAATAAAATATCTAAAGACCGCATAGACGTCATCAAAGAACACATCAATCAATTTCCTCGTTACATAAGCCATTATTCCAGAGAAAAGCACAAATATAAACGTTATCTGGATCCCAGGTTTGATTTGAAACAAATATACCTGCTTTATGCTAATTGCTGTCAGTGAAAGAGATTTTTTATCAGTGTTTTTACTCAATTTTCACTTAGCTTTCACCGGCCAGCCACAGATACTTGCGTCACCTGTGACAAACTAAAAATAACAATAGAACATGGAGCACCTGAGGCTCAACGCACTGCAACTACTCTGAAAGAATTACATTTACGTCAAGCTGAAACTGCACAAACTGCAAAAGATCACTTTATCTGACTAATTCTAAAGCGTATTATTGTCATCAGTTATGGACATATTAATTTGAATATCCATAATCTTACAACAAGAAATGCTGATATCTGGCATGAATCTCAAGCATCTACAGGATGCCAAGAAATCGCCTCCTGTTTACTAAAATTTGTAAAAACACTCCTGACCTCTGCAAAGCAAATAACTGCGTTTACTAACAATTCCGCATTAATTGTAAACTTGTGGGTTTATGCAATACACATAGTGGAACCCGATTCTGAATACCAGATCATTCGTAAAATGAATGCGATCATGATTTTTTAAGAAACACTATACACATCTCTATAGAAGATAAACGATAGAGATATGTATATTCCACAGCATTAGTCAGACTTGATTGCATCTGCATCACGAATGTTTCCAATAGTGCAAAAGCAGGATGACTATTTTATTGACCTTGTAAAACTTGATCCCTTTTTCAGTAATTGGATTCCGCAATATACAATGGCTTCATTTTGAAAATAAACATCCCTATAAATTGTTTTACAGAAATAATGTCACTGATTTAATGTCCTTTCTGATTTTCTCTATGAAATCAACGAGAACTGGTAAATCAAAAATATAATTTGCATAATACAGTAACCTAATTTGTCAACTGCAATTTGTACCACCCATGCTTTTTACCAAAATCTTGCTCACGATAATACCCAGCATCATAAAATTCAGCAGAATAATGAAGAAGATTCCTGGAACGAAGATAATGTCTACTTTACAGATAAAGACTAAAAATTTTCTGTCCGGACTTGTATCTGTTACTTATTTACTCATTCCTAAGCCAGATGATATAAGGGCAAAGCACTACGTGAAATCTCTAAAAAAATAAAAATATAAAGGTAATTCAAAGTTTTTTTTTATCAAATTAAAAATACACGAAATACCAGGTAGGAGTATCATCCAGCACAAATATTTTGATATAATGTGCCAGTTATAATTGTTTCATAAGTTTAGGCTTCATTTTCTCGCTATTACGTTTTTGCTAGTTGTAACCTTTGACTTCTAGGGCCCTCTAATATAATTGCTCTTAATGATTGCCTGGTCAATCATTTACTATCCTTCACTTATAAAAGTATGTATTCTCACCAATAGGCCATTAAAAAATTGGAAAACATTTATGCTATATTTTAGCAAAAATCAACAGTAATATCGCAATAGGTGGTTCATTGGTAGGAAAACCAATACATATCTGAAATATATAAATTATTTATATTTATATAATGTAAATAATTGCGATTATGTGATATAAAGAGTATATAATGATATAATATTTCCCTCACAGATCTGATGAGACACTACGGCAAAATGTAGCGCTTTGTTATGTGTTAGTAAAATTTTCGACTTCACTTGTCGCAATTATTATTATTATAAGTTCACAAAATTAGATTTATTGTTTACCGTAAGTGAACAAGCTACTAGCGTTGTAGTTATACATTGTATTTAGGAATACAATTTCCAACAAATTTTGATTAATAAATACTATTACTACTAAGATTTTTTTACTATTACTACAAAGTTTTTGTATAAAAAAATTTGTTGAATTTCCTACAAAGTATAGAAATCGAAAATTAATCTCTCGCATTTTAGTCCAAATTGTACAATCATATTAACAGAAATACTAGTAGTACTTCAATACAGTGGCTTAATAAAGACTTTTTATATCAATAGACATCAAATAAATTTTAAAATAGTATAAATATTTTAAAAAATACGAAATTAAAAAAAAAAATTTTACCATTTTTTTATGTAGTTAATGTATTCTGTAGAATTTAGTAGTATTCACATAATATGCTAATATTTTACTAAACTTCTAGGATAATCAATTTCTAATGGATGATGACACTATTACTGAATTTACTAACACTAATTCAGATGTAAGTAATTAATACTAATTCTTTAAATTTTCGATGTCAAATGATAATTACATGTTTAAGTTATGTAAATTATTTTATTTAATGTTTGTATAGTCTGCAAGTCTGAAAAGTGCTATGGTTAGAAGAGTTGAAAATATACGGCAACGAACCTTATCAAATCCGAATGACGAGTCTTTCCGAGATCCAGATTTAGAGTCAAATGCACATGATGGTGATATTGATTCCGATCAGGATAATCGACAGCCTTTGTATTATCCTGTGCAGAGCGAATCGCCAAGGTATACATTTTAAATTAGGTGTAGATAAATTTTCTACACACAGAAATGTCTTGTGTTATTATTGAAAGTTAAAAACGAAATGTAAACATAGTGATTTTAATACATAGTCATTTTAATTATAGATTCATACTTAGGATTCATGTTTAAGAATAATGTGTCCTGTAATGAACATGTGCATATGTTGCGCAAGAGAGATTTGGAGATTCCGTGAAAATTAGACTTGGTTAAGGATGTATGTACAAAGAGTATAATGCTGAACGGTTCGGAAGTATTGGCTGTGAGAGAAAGGGCAGAAATTGAAAATGCAGGTTCGATATGTAAAAAGAATCCTAGGTATAGAAACGTCAATGTCAAGCGTAATTGTTTTAAACGAGGTGGATCTGTTTAAATGTTGAGTGAATGGATTTAAGAAAATGGTAACGAATGAATGGAAGGCGATGAAGGATGAAGAGGAGAGAGTGGTAAGAATTGCATCTGAGGATTGTATGGATGAATGTAGAAGGGAGAATGAATAAGGAAGAAAAAAAAAGCTTATGAAAGGGTTGGATGGTCTATGGTGTTTTGGGAAATGAAGATGAATGAAGGGTTATAAACGATTGAACAGTTGAGAATGAAAGACGTTGAGAAGTAAGAAAGGTAGGAGAAGATAACAGCTACTAGATTTAACATAAGGTATAAGTATATAAGAGTGGAAGGGGAAATGTCTGAATTTTTATTGTCTGCTTTAAATATGGAGGTTATTTATTTATTGGTTCTATTATATACATATACAGTACATCTTAGACTAAATATTATATTGACTAAGGATTGACTAATAAATTGACTAAGGACTAAAGTACAGATTGTTGAAAATGTCACGCAAAATCGGTTTCAGTTTCCGCTAAAAATTCCAAATTATATACATGATTGCAGTGCTCTCGTAATTTTCTTTTGAGTTCGTTAAAATTGGTAATGTTTTTTTATCACATGGGGCATCGCGTTATAATATTTTGTGTGACAGTCAAATGTCCGTAGTTTAAATGTGCCGTGTCTGTCGTAGTTCCTTATTTTGCCTTGTATTGTGCTCATGAATCGATTCTTGAGTAGTGCACTTTCGTTTTGTATTTAGCAAATTACCAGATTTGGAAATGGGCTTACACGAGTGGTTTGGTGTTATATTGTAAATTATTCGAATAATTTTCTTTTGTAGGATAAATATTCTATTAGCTGCGTAGTATGTTGTACCTCTGAACATGATACCTCCGGTATCTGATTAAAAGACTTTTGTTAATGGTCATGTTTTGTTGTGTAGAATTGTATCATTTGAGTCTTTTTTTTTACTTGTAGTCCGTTTTGTTTACACCAGTTGGCCGTTGACCATACATTCTATTGCTTGACTGCTTATTGCTACCAATTCTGCTTCTGTATCCGCGTGTACTAATATGCTACGTAATTGCTGTGTCCATTTCTTCTGGAAGATCATTTACCATTTTCCATATAAGTAGAGGACCCAGGAGTGAATTCAGTAGAACCCCGCTTACGACTTCTTTTTCCTGTGTTACCAATTTTTTACTCTTTCTGCATTTTAAGTATGTAACAATTCCTTGAAGTGGATTTTTATTAGTGCCCAAGTTTTGCATCTTCTTGAGAAGTAAGTCGTGTTTTACACAGTCAAATACTTTACTCATGTCGAATAGAATTACCAGGTTTTTTATTTTTCGTTTAGGTTTCCATGTATACCTACCATAATTTCTTTTATGGATATTTGTGTCGAGTTCCCTTGCTTGTACCAATGTTGTTGCTTTGTGAATATTTTGTTGTCTTCTAAATATTTATATAGTTTGGTGAACATTCATTTTTCAAATATTTTGGATAGTTGGGGCTGCAGTGCAATTGGTCTATAGTTCTACAGCTCATCCTAATCATTATTTTTACGTATTGGTATTATTTTCGAGAGTTTTTAATTAGTTTGGATATAGTCCTTCTTCGAAAGATTTATTGATTGCTTGAGCCAAGTATGTGGCTATAATATCTTTAGTGGCATTTAACACTTTCTCAATTTTCTAAAATAATGTTTGCTATTTTCATCCGTTATTGAGAGGTTTTGTTGTTTTTTCTTCATTAATTATGGCTCAACATGTTTTGTTTAAGTTATCGGTTTGTTCAATTCGTTTGTTGTTGTATGTTTTCTTGGCGACTTTGACCTTTTTTTCTGTGATCCTTTTTAAGTATTTTCAACTTAGTCTTTATTATCATTCATTTGAGCTTAAAATCTCAGATTTTAAGATTCTCTTTTCAGTTGTTGTATCATCCAAGTCCTTTTTTCTATAAGTGTGTATGTTTTCTTAGAAAGCATTCTTGAAATGTTTTTATAACGACCGCGTAAAACTTCTCACATGTTTGATTGTTGTTCGTATTATTCATACTATGAACTTCTGTTTTCAATGTATGTTTAAAATATGTTTGATATGATTAACATTGTACGTGTAATCTGTGTTTCGCGTTGAATTGGAGAATACGAGGTTGATAGTTAGATTTAGATGTGGGAGTGTACAGAGAGGAAATAGGTATTGAATGGACGAAGAAATGAGAAAATGTAGGATTTTGGTTTGGAAAAAGAAGTTTTGGAGCATTGGATCAATGGATGCGTAGGGATATATTGGAATGAAAAAGACAGTGGATTGGGAATTGTATGCTGGTGAAGAAGGAAAGGGTCTGAAACTAATGAGGAAAGTATATAAATTGCTAAACAGACTAAAGAAAACTGGAAAATTGTCCGGCGCGGACAAGAGAAGGAAAGAGAAATTAAAATTGGGGGACAATATATACATGAAGGAATAAAAAGAATGGGAAACGGAAAAAAGAGATAAGATGGTGTGGAAGAAATTATAATACTTTTAGGATTTTATTTTTAGCTGAAATTTTTGTTTTTGTTTAATTTTGATAAGAGATAAAAGATAACACAGCCCTGCGAAAAAATTGATTTAACTTTAGTCACTTTTTATGTTTTTCAGTGCTGAACTCAAAAACGAAACCCGTTTTTTTCACGTAGGGTTTTTTTCACAAAAAAACGGATGTATTTTAGAGCTAAATACAAAAAAAAAATGAAATGTATATTTTATTTTACATTTTATTAAAATCATAGATAATAATCAAACATTTTTTATAAAATTAGTAAAACTGACTGAATGATCTTCATGTTTAAAAGTCTTTGTAGTATCGTTTTCGCTTCCCATCGAAACTTCGTTTTGTGGTTTTTCTGCTGTAGGATCGCTAGGGGTCGTCCCTTTTCAGCATCCAACAGTAGTATGTTATCATGTTAACATTCTATCTTCAGCGCTTGTCTATTTCCTTAATGTCTTGGTGAAATCTTTCACCTTGTTCCTCGTTGAGAGCACCAAGATTTTCTGGAAAGGAATCAAGGTGCGAGTAGAGAAAATGTAATTTTAGGTTACAGCCTAAATTCTTGAAGCATTCCAAGATATCTGCTACCATGGCCTTGTAGTCGGAATCCTTTTTAATAATAATAATATAAGCCTTTATTTCGAATACAAAATTAGAATATATTATACAAACAACAAAAATAAAATAGAAATTTATATAGATCGAAAACTAATACAGGCGATTTAATTAACGTTCATTTTCAATCCTATCCTAGATAAATTAAAGGAATAAAAACGGGAGATTGCCTATATATTAAGTAAAATTCTCCAATTTGTTCCTTTTACACATTAAAAACCAAAACAAAATAAAACAATGTATAAAATAAAACATGCAGGTGGTTAATTAGTTTGAATTACAAGCTATAAATAATGCCAAAAAATAAGGTCAACAATAAAGTTATATAATCTTAATATGAGGAATTAAGAAATATTCCTCATATTAAGCATCCCTTTAGCAATGAAGCATAGGTCTTCTTGAAACGTTGCGTATCCAGTTTTCTTAAAAAGTTCGGTAACATATTAAAAACATTCACAACAGAGTAAGAGAAAGAAGACCTCTGCTACGAATGTTTAAGTTATGAACATCTGTTCTAACGGAAAGTCTTTCATACAAGTAACAAAAATTTTTACTAAAGCAGAGTTTTATCATAAAACCAGCAAAAGAACAAGTAGGATGATTTTTCATATTTAACCAATTAAGTTCGGCTAATTTATGAAAAACTTCTTAATACCAAAAACGAACCTAATACAACAATTCTGAACCTTCCCAAGAAATCTGGTTACAACAAGTTTAAAAGATACCAATGGTTGCTTTTACTTTTGTGTCTATTTTTGTCTCAGAGTTGTCATCCTTCATAAGTTTTCGGATGTCAGGTCCATCAAATA
>WYDF02033737.1:0-12717 GCA_009867245.2 Adranes taylori
CAAAATATTTCTGAAGATCATTCATGAAAGAATATATAGGAAAATAGAGACCCACATAGGACAAACGCAGTTTGGATACAGAGAAAACCTCTAAGCGAGAGAAGGTTTATTTACAATACAAGTCCTTATACAAAGATGCAGAGATGTGAACTGTGACGTGCATGCATGTTTCATTGACTCAGATAGGCGTCCTACGGGGGAAAAACATGGTCAAATGATCGAGATACTAAGAAGAACAGGGATAGATGAAAAGGATACAGGAATAATAGCTAACTTATACTGAGGTCAGACAGCATCGATAAGAGTTGATGACGAACTAACAGAAGAGATTCAAATTCAACGAGGAGTACGAGAAGGATGTGTACTAGCACCATTGCGATTCAACATGTACTCTGAAGAACTGTTTTTCGAAGCCCTAGCCAATGAACAAAAGGGAATATCTATTAACGGAGTAGTACTCAACAATATTAGGTACGCAGATGATACTGCCCTACTATCTGACACGTCACAAGGTCTGCAACTGCTATTGGACTAAGTAGTAGAAATTGGAGAAACTTACGGACTTGAACTGAAGGCATCTAAAACAAAGTACATGGTAATAAGCAAAGCCAACAACGCAGCACGAAATCTGAACGTAAACGGTGCAATCACAGAGCGAGTGGAACATATACAATATCTAGGATGTTCATTAAACGACAGCTGGGACCACCCACGTGAAATTAGACAACGCATAGAAAAAGCGACAGCGGTTTTCATAAAGATGAGAAGCAACAACTTAAGCCTAAAACTACGCCTAAGAATGGTAAAATGCTACGTTTATGCAGCATTCCTATATGTTATAGAAGCGTCTTACATGGATACTCAGCGATGCCACATGCAAGCGTATCGAGGCCTTCAAAATGTGGGTATTCGGATTCTTAAAATTTGCTGGATCGAACACATGACAAACGATCAGGTACTTGAGAGGCGAGAAATATTACATACTCCAGCTGGTGCTTCAGGGAAAGTTCGATGGAAAATGCCCACCAAGAAGAACGACTGATATCTTGGCTGAAAAATCGGCGCCAGTGGTATGGAGTGACGTCGCTGGAACTGTTCCGAGCAGCTGTTAATAAAGTTGCCATTGCTATAATGATAGCCAAAATTCGCTGAGCCGATACGGCACGTGGAAGAAGAAGAATATGTAAATATAAGCATATAATATTATTTCAAATTAAAATCAATTGTAAATATGTAAATTATACTCAATCAGTTTTATTCTTTTATTTTACTCAATCTGCATAAATTCGAACGTTACTTCAGCAGAAAACTAAGATTTACAACTGCATAGAATTTTGGATTAATGGTGTCATGTTCTGAAAGTATATTATTTTCTAACCAACTATAAATTCCAACGAATTATAATTCTGTGACTGAGTAACGATTTTTGACAATAATCAGATAATTCACCAAGAGAGTCATCGCCTTGAGCACCAAAATTTGACTCGATATCGAACTCAGAATCAAACATAAATAATTGAATATATTATTAAATCTTATTGACATTTCAACAAATTACACAGAAAATTAAACATATAAAAAATAACATTAAAATCAAGATTACTTAAATACTTCACTTTTTTTAATTTAAATACAAAATCTACCTAAATAGATGTTTAATTTCCTACTCCTACCCTCTATATTCTTTCCTTACACTTCCTTTATCGCTATTCCCTACTACTTATTAATCACCTAATATCCCTTTCACTACCTCTAATGATCCCGCATTTTTCTATCCGCAGTCACCATTCCTTGTTCGTCGTTTCATTCTATTCCCTTACACCCGTTCACACAATGCTCCAACGTTTCATCCTCCATCCCACACACTCCCCATCTTCTATAATCCTCATATATCCAATATTTGTTTCCCCTTTCTTCACTCCCACACCTGAATCACGCTAGCACTCTCTTCTTATTCAACCTCATTTCCGATCTTATATCGATCGTAATCCGGCATCTTCCCTTCAACCAGTAAATATCCATATCTCCTGTTGTACCTACCCTTTCTTATTATTTTATATCCCTTTTGCAATTCCACATCCTTTGACCTCTGTTCAACCTGAAACTCACACCTTTGTCTACCTTACATAGACAATCCACACCTCTCATATACCCATCTTCTTTCACCTACCCATACGTTTTCATCATCCTTCTTACATAACATCACTTCCACATATACCTTTTTACCATTCACTCCCCCAAAACATTCATCACTTTCCTTTCGAATCTTACCATCTTCTTCACTCCGTACATACAACATTTCACTTCGTTCAGTTCTTTGAAGGTCCGTTCCTACTTACCACATACCCCAAATACTTTATTTCCCTAACAATCCCTATTGATCTTACATTTATTAAAAACACATCATGTTGACTATCTCATCATGGCTATTTTGGTATGCATTGTCCAAATTTTCGTTGTAGGTTCGATTGGTTAAAGATCAAAATCGAAGCTTGATTCTTGGCGATTATTTTACAATTTGAGGCCCAAATTTAATTACATCCGTGGTCGCCAATTATAATTCCGTAGCCGTATAACGATTTTTAAAAACTTTATTTATGGAATTATAATAAAATTTGACTTTTTAATTAATACACACTTTAAATTACAATATAAATCAACAATGAAAAGATAACGCAAGGTTTAGTTATTTTCCAAATTAATTTAAACAATTTAATACGTTTAAAAATAATTAATTAAACTCCTATATTCAAGGCAAAGATTTAGAGATATTTAAAATATACAATCTACGCAAACTTAATTATATGCTGACTAGAGAATAATCTTATCGCTTGCGATAAGTGTATGTAACAGCCTGAAACAGCTGTACAATTAAAATAAAGTTGACCTCACAAGAAAAGTCTGAAAGTTTTTTAATATATGCATTTACAATATATAAAATAATTCGATAGAGTACATTTATGTAAGTTAAACACATATGTGCGCAACCCGCTAACTAATTTGTATGTATGAGTAAGAAAACACTGCTTTTCCCAGAACACGCATCTACTGGTGTCAGCTGTATACGACACGCTTATAATTCATATGCAGCGAGTGGCGATATTATAACCAACAACATATTATAAACAAATAATATATAGTTTTTTTAAAGAAATGTTCTTATTTAAAATATTTTTAGATTCGTAAATATCCTCCTGGTTCCGATAGTCCCTTCGATGGTGGTCGTTTAAAACGCTTTTTGGATGTCGACAGAGAATATCTATCAAATCAACCTCCGAAACCTTTCACTAAAATCATAAAGAAACGGCCAGTGCCAAAAAGATCAAGCTTAAGAGATAGACTAATTATATTTTAATGTTGATCACTATCTACCATCACTAAATTGTTAAATATTTACTAAATTGTTACCTACTTAAAATACTGCCTATCACTTATACCTCACTGTTGCTTATTGATGTGTCACCAATTACTATTATGGAAAAAAATCGTATTGCGATACGAATTTTATATTATTAGCTTTTAAATAAATTACAATTAATAATGTACTAAATAAAATAAACATTAATTATTAAATTTTTGTTATTATCGATATCCTTCTACACATTTCTCTAATTTTTAAATTGAATAAATTCGCATCATCGGTACAAATTTTTCAATTAGTCTGGCTGCTATTATTCTCTCAAATTGGTCACTACTTTCCATTGGGCTAGTGATCGCCCCTCATGTACGCATTTGATTAATCCAAATTTCTGAATGCTTCCAAATTTCTGGAACTTGAGACTTGCTTGCGTACACATCACCTGGATTTAACGATACATTCGTTTCGTTTGGTCCTCGCGTTTACGTACGTCGTCTTCCCTATTTTATCTACCCTTCTTCCAGTTTTTGTCCGTTCCTTCATTATAACCTTAATCCCGTCCTTATAGAGCTTGATGGATAACAGCGATTTTAATCTTCACGGATCTATCCAATTTATCGCGGATCATGCATTCAATTCCTTCTTAGCTCCGATATATTTCTAGTTTGAGTTTCGTCTTACATTCTTTGATCATCATGGCGTTATTATCGAACGGAAAACTTTTAATCTAATAGCTTCGCCTTTCTGTCTTGCCTCAACAACCTCGGGACACCTAGCGACTTACAGCACATGCACTTTTACTTGTTGCTCAGCCAATATGAAAGTCTTATGTTTCTTAATTAGGTCTTGTTTTGCCTGACAAGATTGATTTAATAAAAATTGTGAAGTTAACATCAATTTTATCATAACATACCGTATTTTTCCGTGTATAACTATCCCCTCCTTCGTATAAAGACCCTTTATATTTCTGAAACTATTTGCAAAAAATAAGTCAAACATAAAAAAAAACATTCAACAAATTTTATTCATTGTAATAAGCTTCAACCTTGTAATATTATTCATTACAATAAGCTGTAATCTCTTCATCACTGTCATCAGGCATCAGTCCCTCCAGCATCACTATCATCAGCAACATCCATCACTTCATCATCATAGTCGTTTTCTTTATAAACGTTAGATGTGTCTTGAACTGATCAAGAACTAGCAAAGCTATCTTACTGTGGAATCCTCCATGACTTTTGATCCAAATCTTATCAAACCACGTTTTCATCCTTTCTTGATTCATCCAGCCCTTTTCTTGAACTTTGAACCTTTTAGTTTGGTAAGATTTTCCCTTTGAAAAGTAAAATGGAAGGGAGATTGGTGCCCCTTCCATCACCTAGGCAAGTCAAACTAACTGTGTAATGTGTTTTTCATGGCCATTTGTTTTGTTGGCAGCTGCTTTACACCCTTTGTGATCAACCTTTGAAGAGTAAACACGTTTCTTCCCCCTGCTTTCTTGTATTTCTCTTACAATCCTTTTTGCTTGCTGCATGACAATTTATGTTGAAACTGCACAGCTATTGGCACGCTAAGCTTAGATACTTCAACCAAGTATCTAAGCTTTTGTTCCTATTGTGGCCACTTTGCAATGTCTTCTTCATTCTAGGAATCTTCAGAAGCCCTTTTTCCTAATGTCTCCACTGTATTATTGTAGATCTAGCTGCAGGAGGGCCAAAGTATCTTCCCGCGGCAGGGTTTCCATGCTCTTTGGCATATTCCACCACTTTCAACTTGAAATTTATAGAAAAAAAAGCTGTGTTTCCCGAGATACTACTTAATGGTATTTTATTATTTTCCAACAGTAAAGTAGTGTAACATTGGTGAGTGACTGTAATGCGACATATATTGAAATTGTTGAGAATCAGCTTAGTATGCTGCTTGTTCATCTCATTTAAAAGTGAATCTATGTCGATAAATCATTTTCGATACAATTCGACACAGATCGGAAATGTAAGTCGCACAAACAAATCGCACAACTAAAACACAAAATATCAAAAAATCTTAATATTCAAGTTGAAGTCATCTTCGGTGTGCATCGGATGTGCACTTCACATCGGTGTGCATTTCTCGTATCCATTCGTACCATTTTTCGCGCGCTCACCACATACGCAATTTCAGCTTCTCTTCGCAATCCTATGGCCAGGTGACTTGCAAATATAGAAACATTGTTTGTATATTGAAACAAATACATTTTTTAATGATTATATTTTATGTAATAAAAACACACTTCATTTTTTTTTTGTATCACACCAAATAAAGACTTATACATGTAACTATGTATAGAAAAATTACAAAGAAAAAAATGTATAAAAAACCGTTAATAGTATTTCGGCTCTTTCTTAATTAAAAACCTGTAAAAAGGATGATTAGCTTAAAACTTAAATATTATTGCTACTACCTCTATATATATATCAAATAAAAATAACAAAAATTGTATAAAATATATAAAAAATAACATAAAATTATATAAAAAAATGACTTAATACTTATTACGTATGAAATGAGATATATAGTTCTATATAGTATGTACTATATAGTATACTAATATATTTGTACATATTAATTTAACAAAAAAAACTGAAATGAAATTGAGTTAAATTATTCATTAAATTTAATTATTTGGCTTTTTCTTTACTAAATATTTTGTTAAAATTTAATTTTTTCTCAACATATACAATTATTTAATATACATATGACACACAACAATATATTAATTTGGTCTTACATTTTCATGAACATATAACGAAGAAAAATTATTACTTGTTTAATAATTTTACATTTTATCATATAAAAGAAGCATTCAGTACGGAAGCTTGTTTATAACAAATAAAAAATAAATAAATAAATGCTAAAAAATGAGAACATAATTGGACATGTGCATTGTTCTGAATTGCATGAATTAATATAATATAAATTAAATTACACATAAATTAAGATTACCTTGCATAAAGCTAACGTGAATAATGCTTGTTTTGATAAAACACGGTCGTTGTTTTCAGATATAATTACCGAACAACTAAACAGAGCGGGTGGCGATCGCGAGAAAATTATCTGACTGCGATTTCCGAATCGAAACTCTTTAAGAACAGTTTCCCTGCATCACTCTCGCTTCGGTCGCGAGAGCATTTTAATACTTAACCTAACTGTTGAAAAATGTTTATCTAAAGTTGTCGTCATATAGTTCTAGCGCCTAATAGTGTATAAAATAAACAGAATAGGTTTATAGAATGTAGAGTGAATGCAATTAACGTTCTAAGCGTCGAAATCAATAAAATTGCAAAAAGTATACAGACATTTTCTAAAATGCCAATGCCAACTAATTGTATGATGCTTTCAAGTGCCACTGTTGAGTATAAAAATTGAAAAAACTATATAAAAGAACAACGAAGGTAAGTTTCCGGGACATTTGCAGCTTAAAATCCTCCAAGTGCCATTTACTTGTAGCGTTGCAACGTTTTGTGTGAGCAAATGATTGTAAAATATGATACTGCTTAACTACAGTAGACTCGCGATTATCTGAGTCCCGGTCAACCGAGCTAAACATCGGAAGATAAAAAATAAAAATAAAGCTCTTAATAGCGGAACAATTATGGCGAGAAACGATGTTTATTTGTTTTACATTGCCACTGTCACTTCAGTTGACTCTGCGCTCGTGTTAAACGTGGTTGTGTTGTCTTTTGTTATTGATTATTGTTATTGATTTCTGTGTTTCGATATGAGTGGGAAAGGGAAGAGAGTTGTAGTTTCTCTTGTAACGAAATTTAATGCAATAAAACGGTTGGACAATGGCGAGTCTAATACCGGAAAGAAATTGAAAACTTTCTAAACAAAAGTGCGAGTGGTGGCAGTGATTTCAGTCAAAAGACTTTGAAGAAGGGCGACTACGAGCAGACGTCTGAAGCTCTTCTTCTGTGATTTTCGCAGCTTCGAGGGCTGTGAGTGGACCAATGTTTCAAGCTAAGGTGCTTGAGTTTCACAAGAACGTTAAATACGGCGAGGAAACATTCACTGCAAGCGATGTATGCCTGGAGAGGTAGAAGAAGAAATATGACATAAGGCAGCTGAGCCGAATTAGTGGGGAAAAACTGTTCTGACAAACTCATCTGAAGTTTCGAAATTTAATCTAAAATGGAAGAAATCGTTTTCAAAGAAGGATTGACCTCAGATCAAATGTTCAACTCAGACAAAACTAGTCTTAACTTTCGAGTGCTATCTTCAAAAACCTTAGCAGCAAAATGCGAGAAAAACTGCTCCTGGATTAAAAAAAGTAAACAGAGAGTCACAATTCTGGTTGCCTGCTATGCTTCTAGTTCTTTGAAACTAAAACTCTGCTTATTGGAAATTGTAAAAGCCCAAGAGCCTTTAGAAATATCAAAGTGAACTATCTGCCAACAATGTACTGCAACCAAAGATGTGCATGAATGTATAGCACGATTTTTAGTGACTGGTTTTTTAAAGTATTTGTTCCTGTCACTGAAGTATTTTTGAAAAAAAATAACTCCCCAGGAAAGCTATTTTATTATTGGAGACTGCGCCATCTCACTCCGATGCCAAAGAACTGTGCAGTGGTGATATTAAAGCAATATTCCTATCACCTGTGTGACGTCTTATACAACCCCTAGACTAAGGGATTCTAGAAACGATGAAGAGAAATTTGCCGAGAAGGCTTGTCCAGATGTTGATTGTAAAATTAGACGAAGGGTTGACTGTTAAGGAAGCCTTAAAGCAAGTCATATTAAAAGATGTAGCATACTAGATTGCTTCAGCGTGGGACGAGGTAAAAACGACCACCATTCAAAAGTAATGGCAAAATGTATTTAGATTAGATGGACCCCCTAAAAAGTACCATAACAGGAGAATGTGATCGAATTAGTTCAACTAACTAATGAGCTAACTATTGGCAATCAAATTAACAGCAAAGACATTCGCGATTGGTGCAATGAAGATGCCCAGATGAAGATTACCGACGAGGAAATTATCGATATAGTTAACAGTGCTAAAGACAGTGAACAAGACGACAATACGGACGAGATAGTTCCAAAAATATCACATTCCGATAGGCTGAAATAGACCAACGTAAAGCAACAAGAAGATTGTACACCACATGACGTACTCTATCTTCAGGATTGTCATAACATTGCATCATGTAAGAGGTTAACTCAAAACAATTAAATACTTTTTTAAGAAATAATTTCATGTTTATACTTGCTTACAGGTCTGTAATTATGTTTATTTCATGTTTTTTCATATAATAAACCAATTTTTACGTAACCTCCGTATTATCCGAGTTTTCCAGGATCCGAGGTGGTCTCGGTCCCAATTACCTCAGATAATCGGGAGTCGGCTGTATTTGAAAAAAATTGCAATATTATTCGATTTATAATAGTTTCTCTCAAAAAGAGCATTTTGCACTCGAAGCCTTGAAAATTCCACTCTACAAATTATTAAATGACACAAAAGAAGTGAGTTCCACATAAATAAATATGATATGTGATAACTTAAACCTAATCAGACTTGTTGTAAATGCTCTTTTAATAATATAATATAATAAAATTAAATTATTTATACTTAAACGTTGTAGATTTGGACTTGCAAATAAAATAAAATAATAAGATTTAATTATTTGTCAATTTACTCTCGAATAAATCACCATTAGAATTAGTCACGACGACTAATTTTGGTGTGTTGGTTACATCATCATCATGCCGCATACTTCTTTGACTCTTTCTATCGATGCTTTTCCGATCCAGACTTTTTCGAGAATGTCTACCACTCGAGTGTAACTGTTGCTGATGTTGATCGCTTAAATTCGTGCTCTGAGTACGATTTCCTAAAAATATAGTATATAAATGAATTATAGTTTGTTACGGGTTAAAAATTAACCCATATCAATCATTAAAATTACAAAACCGTAATTATTTCTCTTTTATTAAATCCTAAATAGAAGGAACACTAAGCACAAATGTTATCCATGCAGCAAAACGCAAAAAGTAATAACGCTTAAACTAAACGAGTGCGACGTAGTGGGAGACGTATAGAAGATGGATTGAGATTTTATTTAGTGGTTAGTCAGTCAATCATATCTTAATTGTAACAATTGAAAACTTAAATAATCTGAGAACATATAATAGAGTCCAAAGGATTTGGACCTCAGTTAATTCTCAGAAATTAATGCTGTAATTTTTGGAAGATATCTGGACATTAATTTCCTCTTAAGGAAAGGACATGGTTACATGAATGTTAGTGAGTAACTATATCGTTTTGTTTTATTATTCCAGGAAAATCCTGGTAAGTTTTGTTTGGGTTATGTGAAATTTAGCCTTAAGGATTGATTTTATGAGATCACATGTTTTCGGCATTGTCTATTGTCATGTCTTCGGATCACATGTCTATTGAATTTCATTTTCTGCCCCTAATCCATAACTGACTCAAGTTAAACATATTCCGTTTTTTTTATTCCAAGTTGTAAAATCTCTTTGATTATTAAACGCAAAACCTTGAATCAGCTGATTAAATTAGTATGCATTTTATAGGCTAATTTGGAGACATAAATTATTTTAGGTATTTGGTACGGCCTATAAGTACTTGGTACGATCTATAAATGTTTAGTACAGCCTATACAAACAATTGCAAATCTACCAGAATCATTAAAAGATATGATTAAAAGCAATTCCATCGTGCAAAAAGTGACAGCTCAAATAACTAATTCCATAAAAATACGACTATAACAGTTCCAAACTGACCAACCTTTTAACTACGGTATTTAGCTAACTAAGGTTTATAACATAAAATATTTACCTAATAAAGCAAACATAAAGCAATTTCCTGTGTATCAAAAATGCATAACAATCTCTGCATGGAAATGCACAAGTGGATACAAAAGCAGAATTGTTTGTTCAATTATCTTGTAACGTGTTTTAGTGCACACTGTGTTCGCCAGAGTTATTTCAAAACAAAGCCGCACCACGATTGTTTTTGATTATATTTCTATAAATTTGTGTTAGAAATAAACATATAACAGGATAACTTAACTCGCCAAGTTGCATTTGGCTGCACTGAAAAGCAGCCAATTAGGTAACGCTCACCAGATTACTATTAAATATAGCGCCATGAAGGAATGAAAAGATTTTTTGTGTGCGCATAGTTTATGCACAGGTTTATAGAATATGCAAAAAGTTCCTCGATAATCGTTGTTCAAAAACATTTCTGAATACAATATGCTTACACAAAATCACAGGATGGGTGACACAGTTTAAGGATCTTTTGCACAGGAAAAAGCACAGAAAGGTAACCTGTTAGTAACCAAATTATAGAAAACAATCGTACAACTGATTTGCGAAGTTAATAAGCCGTAAACAACGCGGCTTAAAACTGAAACCCAACAAATTTCAAATGCTACTGGCGAACTGGTAGTTTTATTGAACTTTGGTTGACACAAAATTTGCATGCTGGAACAAATATGTGATTCACCAAAGCTAAACGTTTTCTGCAACTGTTTGGTCCCTTTTCTTTTGTGAAGAAATCTAGTGCGGGGCGAACCTACCACAACGGGTTGTTGGCTCAATTGAAAGAAGAGATAGAAGTTTTCACTCTGCTGTAAAACGCTGCCCAGCTCCCGCCTCCCCCATAATGGTATAGACGAATACGCGGTTACTTTCCTTTTTGAGTTTATGTTACAGTCAAGATGTATATGCCTACCTACACAGAATAGTTAAAGTAGTGGATAGGAGTTGTGATAGATTTAATTCAGTACGGCTATTGGAAGAAATGAATTATCGTTTAGTTGCATTGCCGGGTCACATCATACATCTTTGAATGTTGACAAGAACTTGGAGACGTAATCTTTCATGTTATATCTGAAATGAATTCAATGAGGCAATCGGTGGTATGTGATCTTTGTGTACCCATTTCATAAATGAAACTAAACACAAAACATAAGTCAACATGCAAAAGGATGTTCCCTCGATGATCAATTTGTACAAAATATATACATAATTCTATAAAAAGTTAAGTAATAAATGCAGCCATTTTCAATAAGTAGGAACTACTAACTAATGTTTAAAATGTAATAAATAAAACGTGGTCCAATTATTAGTTTTATATCATTACCTAAACTAGAACGTGAAGTTAAACTACTCATACTGCCGTCGAGTTTAGCTACCGAAGCTTTTCGCAAATTACTCCCCGTTCCTCCTCCACAATAACTACTTGGTACTCCTCCACCCATACGATCCCATGTATTTACATGATGGTCTAATTGAATATTTGGCTGATGTGGATGTGATTCGAAAACGGTACATGTAAGTGAATCATTTACGGACGAATGCCGTCCACTACTACTTGTTGATTTAGAATTCGTTTGAATCGTCGAGTGTTTCGAATGCGGTGTATGTATCATTGATGGATGATGATCTGGTGTTTTAAAGTAGCTACCTATAACGTGTGAACTTAATAAAATAAAAGGTCGATTCGTCTGATCCACAGTATAAATTAATGTTCGTATATGTTGTTACACAAAAGCTTCTGCAAAAAGTTCAGTTCCAACGTTTTCGGCTATAAAGCCATCATCAGGAAAGCTACAAAATCTTTACATTATTTTAAGCTTAACATTATTTTTAATATTCAATGTCTTTATTAACGGAGTCACCATTTACAATACAATACAGAAAATACTAAAAGTGTGTACAACAAAGATGTAAAAATAAAATAAATATGAAGATAAAATAAAATGAAAATAAGTGACAACAGATTAAAACAAAAACTATAAACATCACCTGACAATCATATTTGAAATAATAATAACGTTAAGTGTGTACAAATAAAAGAATAAGGAACAAAATAAAGCTTAAAGAGGTTAACAACAAATATGAAGTACAACAAATATGAAAGTTTATATATTAAATAATCATTTACATATATACTATAAATACTTAGGAAAACTTAAACTAGTTCATATACTTATATTAATACATACATTTATACTTCAGGTCCATACAATAATAGAAACATTTTTACTCATGTAATAACATTGTTTGTATGTTGAAGACAAAACAGTGATTAATAAAAAAACAGTTGATATTAGTATTTGGTTTCTTTAGCTTAAAATAATGTCCAGATTTTGTAGCGGTCCCGATGATGGCTTTATAGCCGAAAACGTTCAAACTGAACTATTTGTAGATTTTGTGTAACAAGATTTACGAAAATAAATTTATATTGTGAACTAATCGAACCGACTTTGAGTATCTTGAGTATCCACAAAGACCATCCGAATATTAACGTATAAAAATAATACATAGTTGTAAAAATACCAGATAAAA
>WYDF02033748.1:0-12716 GCA_009867245.2 Adranes taylori
ATCTTTCTAATTATTTATTTTAATGCAGGAGTTGATCTAAAGAATTAAATTGTTTTAAACATGTTAAATCTTTATTTTAGATATGAATTATATTTTATTAATTTAAAATGCTTCCTTGTATTTGACCCCCAATAAGATTAATAAATTTCAAAAGGTTTTGGTACTCTTTAATAACCCTCGCGTTACTACCCCGTAAAATGGGGCGTGACGATTTGGTGGAGGCGCCTTCCCATCATTCGTAAAGTATATGATATATATTTCGTTGAATAGTCGCCAGGTTTTTAGTACTTAATTCAAATAGATTTTAAAACTTGTGAGAGTTAAATTACTTCCTTGTGTTAAATTCTAGCCTTTCTTAGAAAAAGCGCTCGATAATTAATATCTGACCTCAATTCAGTTTTTGAAGTTAAATCAGTATAGTAAAAAGATTATTTTCCCAAAATATTCCACACCTTTGTAATGGATTAGCATACGATTTATTGTAGTGGACGAACAATACGTTTAATCCACGTGCTACATTTTTTCAAATAATTGAGATACGTACGAAATATAATCTAGCAAGGATTGACCAGATCTGGAAGTATTGGGCTTCTCGTAATTTTGTTGTCTATTTTGTAGTAGAAGGAATTGGCGCGAGGTAGATATTTTTTGCTCAGTAAGACCCGACACTTTCACCAGTCCGATTACTAATTTGATACAATGTAGTAAAATATTGGTGAATGCTTCGGTGATATATTTTTGTTCAGTGAGGCCCGACGCATTCACCATTCCAATAACTTATTTAATAGAATGTATTCAAATATTGGTGAATGCTTCGGGGTCGATTATCCGAGACTTTTGCTCACTGAGGTACGAAGCATTTGCCATTCCAATTACTTATCTGATAGAATATATTAAAACATTGGTGAATGCTTAAGGGTCAATTCTCGGACACTTTTGCTCATTATTCGTATATCTTCGTATATTTTCGCTATTCTGACATCAGTGACAGAGGTATAATACTGTAAAATATTACTGATAATGTAAACACCTGCCACATGAGTTCATTTTCGTTTATGGCCAATCACGTGTTGTTATCAATCCTACATTGTAGACATCCCGATTTGTACGGCACACTTGTATCAAAAATTTGATATAAAGTATAGAATATTACACATAATAACCCCGATTTTACTAATAGTTACCCCGCACATACAGATTTACTTCAAAAACACCGACGTTTCGACATAGGAATTACTCCACTTACAATTCAATTTTGTATTCAACTTTCAATACAGTTATAATAACATTATTTAGAGCAATTTTGACGTAAACAGATTTAATCGATAGGGAAACCGGTTTCAGTTAATAGGAAAACAGGATTCAGTTGACAATGTATGTACTGCACTTTGAGTCGTTAAAATTGCACTTTGCGTTGCAGTTTTGTCGCATCTTTTAATATTTTTTTTATTCTATTCAACTCAAAATATTCACTTCGAATATGCACCAATGTGTCAATTGTATCACATTTAATAAATATAATGCTGATTATGGCCTAGAAGTAAAGATTAATTCCATAGCCATAAATAGATACGACAATACTGTTCAAACTGAAAAATGTTTCCGTTTAAATATTATAAACATAAAAATATAAACTAAATGTATAGCCACCTTTCACCTACTAGAAATTTCCATTCGCGATATGCAAATGGCTTTCATGTTTAGGTTGGCGTGTCTAATGTCCTTTAAAAGTCTCGTGTACTTTGTAAAAACGGTAACTTTCGACTTATTACTTTGCTTGTTTATATATCTCGTAGTAGAGGTTTCATATAAACATGGTCGATGCACATTTGCACAATTTAAACAGATTCAATAAATGTTTCTGACAAAATCTATAAGATGTAAATTGGCCAGACTTAAATAGAATACAAGGAAAATAACGTTAGCACAAACATACTGACCCAGTCGGTTATATTGCCAGGTGCCGGAAAAAATAAAGTGTGGTCGGTGAGAGAAAGAGAAATGATAGAAACAGTGCAAGCGGGGTGCATTAAGAGAATTCTTGGTCACGACAGGTCCACGTCATACGACATTGTACTGCAGGAAACGGGGAGAAATAAATGTTGGATAACTGTTAAGTTTGAAAGGAAAGTAAGGAGGGTAAGGAGAATGAAAGGAGGGGGGGGTAAGAATGAAGGGAAGGTAGTGGATGTTCGATGGGTAGATGGGGGATAGAATAGTGGAAGGACAGGACATGGTAAATGAGGTAGTAGAGAGTATGATAGATGTGGATACACAAGAGAGGTTGGATAGAATGGGATGAAGTAGGTTCCATAAAAATGAGTGTTCAAGAGAGAGAGAGTAGAATTTGGCCGTGCTGCCGAAACATGGTTGCATTGGTTAAGGGAATGTGGTGGGTTGGAGTGGAGTGAATGGAAAATGCTGATGGGGGAGAATTGGATAAATTTGGGGCCGGATGGGAGAGGTATGGGCATTATGAAAAATATATTTATGAAGAGATTGTGAAGAGGATGGTTAATAAGAGAAGGAAAGGGGAAGGAATGATTATAAAGGGGGGATATGGGAATTTGATATAATAAGGTTACATAGTGAATTAATACGATGGAGTATTCTTAAATGTTCTTGTTATCCTTTTTATGTAGGGTGATTAAGTTTGATTATGTGAATATATAATTTTGTTTATCTATACAATCATTATCAGACAATTTTCAAATATAATATAATTTTGTAATAAGAAATTAATTTCAGTTGTAGAAATTTATTGTATAGAAGTATTATGCCAAATAAAGGTTCATTTACATATATATATATATGTATATATATATATATATATATATATAGTGTATATACATATATATATATGTATATATATATATATATATATATACAAATATCTACAAGCGGTAATGGACTGCGAGAAAGAAACACTTGGAAGATATATTCGCATTGTAAATTTGGAACGTTGTACAGATTGTCCACGATTATTAAAATTAATTTCGTCCATCTATCCTCATCATGGAAATGATGATTTTACGTACATTTGTACTTTACAAAACGTAAAAACGTTATATGGTTACATTGTCAGTATCGATCAAACAAACGCCAATATGGAGTTAGATATTTAATAAAATATGTAACATTTAATAAACATAGATTCACTATAAAAAAAAGATGTAAACATTTATTATATATTGTAATCAAAGCACCAAATAAATCTATTATTTTATATTTCATTGGTTTTATTTATAACTAACAGTTGTGGGAAACAAATATATTCCATACCGACGCTGAGAATAAATAATATAATGTAGCTAATAATGTTTTTTTTTAAATTTTAATTTGAAACAATAAATCTTTTTCATATCAAGCAAATTGATATGCAGCAATAAAGATACCCCAATTAAATTTGCTCTTGAATCATTGACGTGAATTAATAGCTCTAGAAATACCGACCTGTCAAAATAATCGGTTACAACAATTGTAAATAATTGTTTTATTTAAAATTTTAATGCTCTTTAATGCATTTAAATTTTTTAATTTATGAATTTAATAATATGAAATTATTTTGCTTCCAAATCCCATCATTTGCCTAACGTGCAATATCGAGAATATTGTCACGCATTGACCCAGCGCCTCCAACAAATTGTCACGTATACAACGGGTAGTGACGTGTAGGTTACGCCGATTACATATAAACCTCTTTTAAACATATCGGGTGTTAAATTAAAAAAAATATGTATTAATTTAATAAAATATAATTAATAGTAATTAGTTAAAGTTAATTAAAGTTATTTAAAACAATTTAATTCTTAATTTAATTCTTTCGATTAGTCCTTGAATTTTTATAGGTAAAAGAATAATTTGGAAGATCTTACGTGTGTGTAGCAATCTGCGATGCTATGTTGTTGCACTATTTTTATAGATATAAATTTTATGAGAACGATTAGATTTGCGTACTACTAAACTCTGTGGCAACTTATTTTTGAATGATTAGATAATTAGATCTTTATGCAATTTCCCAGGATTAAAAACAAGTTTTTATTTCGAGCTATATACTAGAAGATAGATTATTATGCATAGATTATGAGAAAAATAAGATTTTTGCATTTGGTTTTATATAAAACCTATAAAATTATCATTTTATAACAAAAATGGCAATCTCCGGGTTGTTTGTATTCTATCAAACTTCATAACAGGATATATTTAATTCAACCCTTTATTTTGTTCTCAACGTGGAAATATTATTGAAAAAGCATCTCCACTGAAATTTATCAAAAAATCAAACATACAATATAAAGTAAGTGGACCTCTAATGAATCTAGACACCTTCTATCAATTTATTTAAAGAAATTAAATACTTTAGACCAAATACAAAATAAAATATAATTAGAAAAAACTAATAGATGTGTTAAATATAACATAAGCAAAGATTGCGCTTCTAAAATTAATATATTTATAGAAAATTTATTAACTTTGTTATATTTTTACATTCCTTAAATAAATTATATTAAAAAATATATTGTCGAAGAAGTAATAACTGGGAAAAATCTATGACACTGATATAAAGTTTATTCTTAGTCTAAAGATAGTAACGACAGTGATTTATATCTTAGGGGTTAAACAAATTAGTATGCACCAATATTAGAGCAGTGGAGTGAGGCGAGAGAAAAACTCAAATGAATATTCACAAGTCAGCCAACTCGGTAGCATCGAGGTTAACGTAATAGCGGTTTTGCCTAAGCAATGAGATGTAGAAATCCTTAGGAAACTTTGTTGAAAAGTTCTATGGCTTCATATATAAAGTTAATAGTTTAGTTAGTTGGTAGATTTCAAGATAATGAGTTGTTTCCATACAAAGGAGTTAAGTGAAAACTATTTCCTTCTTTTTTTTTCATATTGCTAGGAAAAAGGATTTGAAATTTATTTTGGCATGTTCTGTACAAAACATGTTAATAAAATCTTTGTATTAAATCTTTGTTTAAAAATATTAAATTTATTTTATGGATTAAGCTAATTTGAGGATCATATACACAACATGTCCTATTGAATCATATGATTAAAATTTTGGAAAAGTCATATATCAGAAATCCTATGTAGTCATCCGTTCATCGGATAGTACCTCTGCTACTGACTGCATTGTCTCTTGGACGTCATTCTAACACCCTTTTTCTCCTTCGGTTGTCTAACATTCTTGCCACATGTTCTGTCCAGTTCCATTTTAAACACGTTGGAAGGCACCTGTAACGTTATCCTACTTATCACTTTGTTGGCTATTCGTTCGTTTAGGATCACCCCCCCCACGTATAGATCCTTCATATTGGATTACACTTACTTTGTTGACTGTTTATGTGCCAATGTTAGTGTTTCTGAGCGATTGCTTTGAATATATGTTTTAACTAGCCGAGGGCAACCCAAGATAATCCGATTCCTCTTCTAAGTTCGCATGCCTGTTTCTGATATAAATTTCGCGTGTCTAATTGGTCTGTAGTTTAGGTCTGTAAGTCATTAAAGTTTCCTTTCTTGTGCATAATGACGATGATCGGATTATAACCCCATCTCTGCAGATGTTGCTTCCTCGAGACATTTAGAAGAAGGTTGCTTTTTATGTTGAGCTGATCTTTTCCTCTCAATTTATACAGCTTCTGCAATAATGTCGCACTCTCCGGGTCCTTTGGGTTTTTCATTTCTACAAGCGGATTTAAAAATTCTTCTTCAGTGATTGATCGCAATTTTTCTAACCCTTGGTTCATTGTATGAGGTATATTTTCAAATGGTTTTCTATAGGCCTGATTAAAATATACACTAGACAAGCAAGTTTAGACAATTTTTAGAATCTTACTTATGTTGCTTGTTACTTGCCCTCTAGCGTTTTCTAATTTTATCTGTTCTTCCTAGACTTAAAGTATCACATAGTAGTATCACACCTTCAATAGTTTCATTTTTGACAACTTCACATGGGAGATTTGCACATTACGTTTATCTTTAATTTCTGAAATTAATACAATCCCTGTTAAATATCTACTCTACTGGTCTAAAAGTTTTCTCAAAGAATACTCATTTCAAAAGATCCCAAAAGTCATCGTTTTCAACATCTCTGTAAATAAAAATGCCACTGGTTCTTGTTTATTAACCTGTGGAACCCCTTTGTGAGTGAGTGTGTTGTGAGTAAGATGATGCTTAATATCGGTTTCGTTGATTTCTCAAATAAGTCCTAAATCATTTTACCAAATGTGCATCCATTTCATGTTTTACTCATTTTATGCGTAGTATCTGCTCATGAAAATAAGGTTTGATGTTTCATTCTTGTATTATGCATGAAATACACATTCGGAATACACATTACGTAAAACTAGTCGTTTGAAATCTATTTATTTTATTGTATACCAATCAACAAATGTAGATATAAAATCGAGAATACCATAGAAGCGTGAAACGGTTAGGAGAAATATAGAGAGACATATGATGCGCGACTATGGTGTCTTGTTTCTATCCGAGGACCGCAACTCGACCGCGGCACTACACAAGTTTACATCGTGACCACAAAACCGCCTTTCGTCCCGCTTTTCATATTCTCCTGTTTCGTAGCGGTTTGTCTATATATGCGTTTGTTACGTTGTTTCTTGCCTTTACTATAGTGCCTCTTTTATGAGAATCTCATTGTACTTTAAAATAAATCTTTATCTAATCAAAAGTGTCTTTATAGCAATCACTGTATATACCATAAAAGCCTCATGAAACCAAGAAGCTCCTGTGAGGTTCACAATAAACAAAATGTTAAATAATGCTTAGTACAGCAACTACTAAGGTCATTTACATAAGGCGATACTCTAAAGCAACTGAAAAATTGATTTGTGAATGAAATTGCTAAGGAACTCAATAGTATTGCAGTTAAACGTGACAGAAATCACTAGCAAAAACTAAACAATTTTAAAAATATGAATACTTATTCAATCGAACGACAAATTAGGTGACTAGGCCACATCAAACCCCTGAAGCCACATCAATATTCGATTACCGCAACGATAAGCAATTCTGACAAAAATTCCAACAGCTTAGAAGCCGCTCAAAAATCCCATCTGACACACTGACTGACACACAAACATACTGTATTTTTTGCAGACTATTTGAAAAATACATTTAAAGTACCTAATAACGTACTTTTCGACCGCAAGTTTCCTAAAGAAACAAATAGTCTGGTAAATGACCGTTTGTGCCGCACACCACTTAAAAATATTCCTGAACAGGACGATGTTCCTAGGCATGTTTCATCATATCGACGAATCACATTTCTAAAAGTTTAGGAAAAACTTTGGAAATAATTTTCACATTCTACGTACAAACTGTCTAGAAATTAACAAGATTCTTCCAGACAACCAATTCCAGTTCAGAGCATCACGCTCTATTTTGAACCCCCTCCTCAGATTTTAAACAGATTTACCTTGTGCAGTAGTAAATGGTGATCATTGTGTTTTGACAGAATTTTTTATATCTCTCACGCTTTCGCCTCTATATGGCATGCTCCAGGTATATCCAGGCATATCTATCCGATCGCACTAACGAAATTAAAATTTGAGACACTCTACAGACCTATACAACTGCGAGCTGGCGTACCCCAAGTTTTTGCTGCTATTTTGAACATCATGTACTGCTATGATCTTCTCCAAATGAGCAAAAAAATGCTATCGTCATTCAGCATTCCAATGACGTCAAAAAGAAGTTTCAAAACCATGCCCATATTAAATTCCGACTTTGAAATGAACCCACCTTGCTAAAAGACGAAATCTGCTACCGAGGCGTTATCTTCAACAGAACATTCAACTGGAATTCTGATCATTTTCAGCATACGCAAACGCACTAACCTTATCTTCAGACTCTGAGGACGCTTTTGGGGTTGTCATCCAAAAACTTTGCATCACACTTAAAAACTTACATTAGGTCACTCGTAATAGATTGCAAAGGTGTTCTATATTCCACACTTTAAAATGCGCAAGCGCATAGACTCACAACCTGCAAACGAAGAATACTTTGAAAAACGCACAAGCTACACTTCCTATTTCTAAGTTAACTTCTATATGAACATTGCTGTGCCGAGGCTCAGCACAAATCGTTTAGAATCTCCCCAGTCTAAATATCCGACTCGATGTAATGCAAAAAACGATCCGATAGTCCACCACGGACCCTTCCCTCATTCGCCAACGCGGATCATTCATACAATGCAGGAATCCCTTGAAGATCTTCAAGATATCATCGAAACAATTCCTCTTTCCCTCAGATGATCCCCACACTAACACGGCATACATAAATAAAAAGATTTAAAATAACAAAACAAAATCCAAAAACAATAAAGACAAGAAACAAATACTCCTTTCCACCAGCTTTTATTCCATTCAGTTCTATTTCATTCCAGTCAATATTCAAATTACATTTAACAACCAATGTCTTCCTAGTTAACCAAATTCCGTCATGCGGATTGCCAAGGGTTTTCCAGGTGTCCCTTGATTGTCAAGCGAATGCTATAGCATATCTTTCCTGTCATCTATTTGCTTAACAATTCTGCAACTCAACCACTCAAATCCAATTCCAGGCTGAAAATAATGATAAATCCTAAAGCCTCCTTCAAATAATTTCTCAAATCTCCTATTTTAGAACAATACAGCGGGGGACGAGGATTTAGTGGGTACAAGTCCCCCACCGTTGCATGCACCGGCCATTTCGTCATTTGATTCTCCACCACCGTCGTAAAACAAACAAAAATCCTTAATTCAATTACAAAATCTCTGACTCATTGCGGACTGGTTAATGATTTCCTCCACATTTCGTTTTAGTGCTCCGTATGCAGAAGCACTAGAATGCAATTTTAAGTTAAAATAAATACGTTATTAAAACGCATTTGTAACATAATCAGATCATAAGTAAACAATTTAGATAAGAATTTTACACTGATAAAAACTGGTATCCAAAATACTAATACTAAAAATTTCCAAATGAGTCATATAGGTGACACCATATTAAATTAAAATATCTATATTTCACGAAAGAATCCGAAGTTTTCGTGTTTGTCAATTATTTAAAAATATTTGAGTGATCTTTATATAGTACGTCCATTCAATCTAACAAACGACCAGCAAAATATCTACCACACTTGGAACATAGAAAGTATTACATATTGAAATGGAGAGCGCATAGATGATCTAAATTGAGAACGTAAACCACAAAAACACCTCTTGCTTACTATCCCCAAAGCTCGGTTTCAACAATCATCCCAAAGAACCCATCTCGCATTGTTACACAAGCGTTGCGGTTTCGTGCTGAAACTCTCTACAGCGGATACGAGTGTTAGGAGGAGGAATGTATGGACAAAAGGAAGGAACAGTAAGTAGGTTCAGTTTCCGTTTGTTAAACTCTTCTCAACGCTCACCTTCCTAAACCTAGTTAAATTGTTATAGATAAAGAGATCTGTAAGAAGTTATTACAATTTCAGTTACACTAATAGATATTGGTACATTTTTAGATTATTTGAATTTATTATTGGTCGAATTAACATTATTTTTATGATTTGACTTGTTTCATTGGATTTAAAATTCAAATTTTCCAACTGTTTAAAAAATAACACAATTTTTCATTCAATATGAACTGATTAGAAGATGCGCATTCAATTTTTGATAAACATAAATGATGTTTAATTTTTTGATACAAATAAATAAAGTATTTATTTATTTATTTAATATTTTAATTCTTATATTTTATCTAAAATATTTGTAGTAACTTATTTACAAGTTTGAATATGGATGGCAAAAAGCTTTGAAATCTACATAGCGAATATTAATCATTTTCTATTTTTGACACTTGGTAAATAATAAACTTTTTGAAATTGGACCAACAATTTGATTTTTAATAATCATGAATTCTCCAAATCACTATAACATTTTCAATCCAATTTATATAATAAAAACAGAGACTACAAATTCTTAAATAAAATGAACACAGCTGTCAACTGCCAGAACGATCACTAAATCCAGTTGTCTAATGACCCGGTCCACTAAATCCAAACTTACGAAGATAGTAAATCTGGAAGTAGTTGCAATGTTGCGGAAGGATTATCAGTATACCATCGATCTCATCTAGCATCTAGCAAGAAATGGAAAGTAGAGATTTTGCATTGACTTTCGTACCCTTAATAAGGTAACTGTAAAAAAGAGTCACCTACTTCCGCAATATAAGTTACCCAGTTAGCTTGTTTAATACATAGGTCCAGTAGTAACAGAGGAAATTGACATGCTCCTGGAAATAAGGGCATGACTGGCAGCGGGCAGTAGATGTTATTATGACTTCCAAGAATTCCTCAAATCACCTCTGACAATCACCTCTACTGACAACACAGTAATAAAAACAGTGGTAATGACCCGTAGAGAACAACTGTACTCTATGGGTTCAAAACGTGGATTATGACAAAAGGAGATGAAAATTAATTGTGTGTGTGGGAGACGAGAATATTGAGAAATTTTTTCGAACCATTGGGCGAGAAGGTAATCGGAGAATAAAAACAAATGCAAAGTAAGAGATTCTGCATAACGGTCCTACAAAAGTCACAGATATAAATATGAGAATGCTGAGGTAGCTAGGACATGTACAAAGGATCAGCGAGCGCTATGCAATATAAATCACTATCAAATATAAATATCTAATTACATTTATTACTAGTGATGTGTCGTTCCTTAAAGAACGTTTTTTATCGCGGTATATGCCGTATATGTTTGGAACGTGAATAGTTTTTATAAATTTGATTTTCCCGCCATCTTTTTTTTTAAATTGAAAATTAACTTACTAATAAGTAGAAAAAGGTTTCTACTTGAAACGCTCAAACAGATTGTTACTAGCATTGGTAGTTTTCTACTTCATGAAAACAGGAAGAAAATATTTAATTATATATGCTCACAATGCATACAGCAGAAAGCAGGCTCACACATATTTCCACACAACATTGCCCAGATATATCCAACGGGCTTATTGTGTTTGAGAACCAGTTCGAGTAAAACATATTTATGTTTTACGAAAACATTCATGAATATTTTCGTTTGTTGTTCAGTTGTACAGAGCAAGAAAAGAAACGACTTGTCGAAATATCTGATGCAAAGCAAGCATGATTTTGGTTCTAATATATGTTATAGCGTTTTCTAACAGAACGAAATACATAAATGAGCGAGCGATTGAGCGAATAGTAATTATTATTGTGCCTTGATGAATGTGATTCTTTTTTATTTATACCGACGCAACTTATAACTTGTATCTGGATATAATATACAAATCGCCGTTTGTACAAGTTATTAATTTACAGGCCGCTTCTAGATAAGTTTTTAAATATTATTTTAAATTTTACTTTCAAATATTTGGAAATTAGTTGAATTTTAAAATGAATAGTGAACATTTGGAAATGATGTTAAATAAATAACATTTATTAACGTGATTTTATTGTAATTGAAATTAAAAATATATCTATTCCATATTTAAAATATAAAATATTATTTTTAATTAAATTAAAAATGCAATTCAAAATTATTATTGGTGTAATAAATAGTTTGATACAAAAACTCGGCCACTATTTCTAAAAATATATATAAATATAAGTTACATAAACATTTTTGGTCTCTTTCTATGTTACGATTTTCTTTTTAATTTTTAGCCATAATTTGAACGAATTTAAAAAAAATTTTAAATATCAATCTTACAGACACATGTTTACTAGAAACTGGAAAAAATTTCTAATTTTCATTAATTTAATATTATTTGTTACAAAATGTTACTCTTTAAAATTTTACTCGCTAGAAACATTGGATAAAAAATTAATATTTCCTAATACTTGTTTGATTAATATTAAAAAGCTTATTTTAATTAAAAGAAACAATAAAATATAATATAGCTGTTTAAATACTTAATAAAAATAATTAATTACTTAATTTAAGTCCATTTTTCGATTTTCTTTTTAATTTTTAGACATAAATTGAACGAATTAAAAAAAATGTAATTGTCAATCTTACAGACACATGTTTAATAGGAACTGGAAAAAATTTCTAATTTTCACTAATTTAATATTATTTATTACAAAATGTTACTCTTTAAAATTTTATTCGCTAGAAACATTGAATCAAAAATTATTATTTCCTAATACTTGTTTGATTAATATTAAAAAGCTAATTTTAATTAAAAGAAACAATAAAATGTAATATATTTATTTATATTTTATGGACGAAAAATGGACTTAATTTAAGTCCATTTTTCGATTTTCTTTTTAATTTTTAGCCATAATTTGAATGAATTTAAAAAAAAATTTAAATATCAATCTTACAGACACATGTTTAATAGAAACTGGAAAAAAATTTTAATTTTCACTAATTTAATATTATTTATTACAAAATGTTACTCTTTAAAATTTTACTCGCTAGAAACATTGGATCAAAAATGATTATTTCCTAATACTTGTTTCATTAATATTAAAAAGCTAATTTTAATTAAAAGAAACAATAAAATATACTATAGCAGTTTAAATACTTAATTACAATAATTAAATACTTAATTTAAGTCCATTTTTCGATTTTCTTTTTAATTTTTAGGCATAAATTGAACTAATTAAAAAAAAATTTAATTGTCAATCTTACAGACACATGTTTAATAGGAACTGGAAAAAAATTGTAATTTTCACTAATTTAATATTATTTATT
>WYDF02033759.1:0-12716 GCA_009867245.2 Adranes taylori
ATTATATTTCAAAATATTAATAGCATCTGCTATTAATATACAATTTGTAACGTGAGAATATCATAAACGAAACCCAATACAACGATATTCAAAAAAGTAATTTATTATAGTTTTATGCAATCAAATAGGCCAGAAAAAAATTCTATAAATATACACAAAATGCAATACTAACCTTTTCACCGCTGTCCGACGGTAAATAAAAGACTAGCACCGTTAGAAACGATATACCCATACACGGTATAATTAGATTAACCGTGTAAAATAAAGTCTTACGACGCATCGTGATATTGAACGTGATGTCTAAATATGGCTCATCACAACACGTATAAAATTTTTCGTTTCTGCAATAGAATGAATGTACATCAATTTGGAACAAATCGTTAAATATTTCATAGCATTTATGCAAATAAATTGATACATATTAATAAAATATTGCCATGTACCGAAAAATTTGAATCAAATATAATCTAATGCAAGTAGGTTAGCTTAGTCTCTAAATATTCAAACGCAGCTGTTCGACAGGAAGCAGCTGCATTCCATTTTAAGAGGAACAAGTTCACGCTCGTACTATACTGCAGCTCTAGTCTGGGGACTCCGGTTAGATCGGCATTCTTGGCTAGTCTATTAGTCTATATCGGGACATTTCGAGAGCTTGCATAGATACATTCAAAAAGTAGGCCCACAAAGAGATAGTAATACGTAGACCCGAATTCAAATAATCATAATGTTATAAAATATTGTAAGAAATTTATCCTAGTTCCTATTTAGTTTAATGTTAAAAAGATCGAGCATTAGAATGCAAACCATTCAAGAGATTTAGATGCGATAATATGTGTAGCGATTTAAACAATTAGAAAATGGTAAGACTACCATTGAGGAACTTACCATAGATCAGTTTTACGATCGAAATACAGAAATAATTATTAATTAAATCTTAAATAAATTCTTTTACATAGAGAGTTATGCGCAAACAGAAAATGGGGGGATACAGAAAATGAATAAACAGCCACGTAAAACGTACCCAAAAAATATTAAGAATTGTCATCCGCCACAGAAATCCCTGACAGTCAGCTCCATAAAAATATAATTATGAATTAATTTAAATGAAAGTAATAATTAATTAAATTAACATCATGATTAAATTAAAGTGTCGATTTTAGTAATGGGAATAATTAAGTAATTAGGCATGAAGCCTTACATTATTTAGTAGTCAGTATTTTCGATATTTAATTAGATAATTTTAGTAAGCATGATTGTTACGAATAAAATACATTAAATTAAATCGGCAAGTAACAAGTTTATTTATTAAATAGTGTTGTATGATCACGTCCAACGTAAATGATGAGAAATAAAAATCTTCGGATTTGGACAACAAAACAGTATATTTAGATTAACTCGATTTTGAAATTATGAGTCGGCGTTTCGGTTTTCATGTTTTAAAACCATCATCAGGACTTCAAAATCCAGAGAGCTAATTGAGTATGTTGTGAAACATGTATGTTGAAATTGTATGGAAAAGGACCATTCATCTTTATATTGTGTGTGATACTTGGTAGTCATCAAAAGGAATACTTATGAGTAACCATAGTCAGACCGACGGGAACAGTTATCAAACACATGACGTCTTTAATATTCAATCATTATTATGTTGACCAAGTTTGTTTCATATTTAAATTGACATATGAGAAAAAAAATTATTTACAGATGTTCACATTGTACGATCGTTATGACAAATAAATTAAGTTCCGTTTAAACAAATAAGTTGCGTTTAGTTCCGTTTACGGTTTTAGTCAACTCTTTTACATAGTGCTCTCCTACAGGAACTCCATTAGTGTCTGTATGTTTTCCAAGGTATGGGCTGCCATCGAACATACATTTTGTTCCCACATCACACCTTATAACAATTTCTATTCCATATTTTGATAGTTCATTAGGAACATACATTATAAAACGGCAAAGTTCTCTAAATCCCAGGAATTGTTCATCAATAGTTATATAACTATAGGTTTATACGAGTTATTGCAGTTTAGAACAAACTCATTCCAAATCTCTCGAATTGGAGCAAATCGATTATGTTGTCTTCTTTTCTCTCGTGTGGCTTTATCGTCGAGCCGTAAACATTGTATCAAAAAATCAAATCTTTCCCCACTCATTGCGACCTTGTAAATAGATCCAGATATTTTCGAATCTAACATATCTCTCGTACTCAAATGATTATCGTTTTGGGCGGCTGAAAATATAAGAAGTCCAACCAAAGCTTGCAGTTCATCTAGACCTGTCTGAGGCATTGTATATTTAGAAATTTAGAAACTTTAAAGTGTTGAGTCAATCTCAGAATTAGTTTGATTTCAATCTCAGAATTAGTATGTCTCAAAATTGTTTGAAAAATTGATTAATTCAATAAGCAACGTAAAGCTTTTAGTGGGAAGTCAGCTTCTCGAGCACCTTCTCGAGCTGATCCTTGCAGTATGTGCAAAATATTTCTTCTACAACTGCGTTTTCGATTGTCCACTGGTACTTTATTTTCTTGTCTTCCTGAATCACCTTGTTTAGGTTCGACTTCATCAATTTCGTTTGATATCATTTGTGTCATCACTTGTTTCTTTAGTTATATTTTTTCTTTTTGAACTATATTATGGTTGATGCTTTTTGTTCTTTTTTTTTGTAGAACAGGAGGGACCTTCGTCTGAATCAGTACTATTTTTAGAACTGCATTCAAATTCATAAGACGGTCAGACTAAAGTCTTCTTCTAAATTATCCTCAATTTCCGAATCGCTACTACCTTGTTCGTCATCATTTTCTCCAGGCAGGAGTTTGTATAATTTATAACTTGTTTAGCAACAAGTAAGTGGGGCTAAACGAACGGCCGGCTACTTGCAACATATGCATTGTTGTGAAATTGTTAGTTAAATGTTTCACTTCGTGAATTTACAAATGGTTAATGTTCTAGTGTAAAGTAGGTGGCAGGTGACGAAACAACAAATAAAATAAGATGAACCATTATGAGGTGCTAACCCATCGCCACAAACGTGATGATAAATAAACTTTTACAATCAAAATCTCTTTGCATTAACCCCTCTAGAGCATCTCTTAGTATTACGCTATGAATAAGAATGAAATATGAGGGCTATACAAATAGTAACTTACGTTTTGGAATAAAGAAACCCAAGTGAAAAGAAACATTTTTTATTATTTAAATTTGAAAGCCACAATCTTAAACTATTTTTCAACATAGTCGCCGTTCACATCGTAACGGTGCACAAACTTATTAATTCCATCGTCTTAGAATTTTGCGGCCTGAGACTTCAACCACTCATTCACACCTGTCAGCAGTTCCGCGTCGTCATCGAAGCGCTGCGTTGCGAGCCAGATCTTCATGTTAGGAAACAAGTGATTGTCGCTCGGCGTAAGATCCGGACTCTGCAGCGAATGATCAAACAACTCCAATCCAAAATAATCCAAGAGTTCTCGAGTGCGATTGGCCGTGTACGGAAGGGCGTTGTCATGAATAAACAAAACCTTGGAACTCAATTTTCCCGACGCTTGTTTTGAATCGCTCTTCTTAACTTTTCAGTGTTTCACAGTATCTCTCAGAGTTTATTGTTGAACCACGTACGAGGAAATCCACCAAAAGCACACCCTCCCTGTCCCCAAAAAAAAAAACGGTCGCCATAATCTTTCTTGATGTCAAAGTTTGCAAACATTTCCTTAGTTTTTTGAGAGAACTTGTGTCCCACTCCATACACTGTTTTTTGGTCTCACAAGTCACATGTTTTACCCAAGTTTCATCCCCAGTAACGAGACGATCAAGAAGTGAGTCACCATCTTTCTCATAGATCTCGTGAAATGTCAGCGATGCTGCCATGCGCTGTTTTTTGTGGTCTTCTTATACGAGTTTCGGTACCCATCTGGCACAAAATTTATAGTAACCTAGCTTTCCTGTCACAATCTCATGCAACAAACTACGGGATACTCAAGCGGGATACTCAAATTTCAGGATACTCAAGCGATAACTCCCTAATTGTGAAGCTGCGGTTTTCACGAATCTATTTATTGATTTTCGTCACCAGTTCATCATTCGCAATGGTCGGTTGGCCAATTCGCTCTTCGTCGTGCACATTAGTGCGGTCATTTTGAAACTTAATACACCACTGGCATACTCCGCCTTCACTCATTAGGTTGTTTCCGTACACTCTACAGAGTTTGCGATGAATTTCAATTGGTCTGTCGTTTTCCGCCAACAACAAAGCAGAAGGAGCATTTTTAGATTTTGGCGGAACGCTTCCCCTAACATCACGGAACACATGTGTTCCGCGGAACACCGGTTGAGAACCACTCTTATGGAAAAAGCCTAATTCGCACTGTGGAATCTAAATTTGTTCTAAGTAAGCGTTACCAACAAATTGCATATATTAATTTCAATTTAAACATGAACTCTAATCACTAGTAATTTCTACGAACACCAGGTCACAATATTTAATATCCTTCCTTGCAAAACTACTTGGGAAAGCTATGAAATCAACATTAGAGGAAGAGGTCAACCAAACATCAAACGCACCGACGCAGCGAAGATGACAGAGATACAACTCCGGATTATTGCACTTCGGCGACAGAAAATAAAAATCTTTCATCATCGCATCATTAATTTTTCTTCATCACAAATTACATTCAACAATTTCTTTCACTCCATCTTCCTATCTGCATCATGTCAACTGGCTGGATCAACTTGCAACATCATTATTAAACATTTATCATTCAACCATTTAATTCCTAGAGAAGCCAAAGAAATGCCATAAAATCCTATCAGAAGAACAAATTAGTATCATATATTACAGTATCTTTAGTTCGCAACTTTACTTGTTATTTTGCTAATGGAAATGGAATCATCCTAACAATTTACGTATATGGAATACTAAGCGTGTACGAAACACCCAAGTATGTTAAAAAAGCGGTTCCGGGTAGATGGTTCCATTTATGCCATTGGTATAAGTCTTCATCAGCACCCTCTGCTTTCTATAGTATCATTGTGGAATTCGTTTAAACAAACCGGATGGTGCGGAATGGTCTGTCGTTGGTTTTCAATAACTGATGATAAGGATGCTACCAAAAGCAGAGGGCTTCCACCAATGCCAAAAATGGATCCAACTACTCTCATCCGCTTTTTTTAAGGTAATTGGGCGTTCCCTATAGCCAATGTACAGTTTTAGCAATGATTAACTTATCTAATTAATAAATTTAGGTACTCTTTTATAAATAAGCGCTGAATTTTGTTACTCATTGGTAAATTCTTATTGCTAAGTTCATATCGAATATATCTCTTATTAAAAGTAATTTAAAACTTATAGCTACGCTGTTATACTTAGGAAATGTAAATCTGTGTGTAACAAAAATTATGCTACAAAAGGCATCGATTTGATGACAGTTGAAGTAAATAATATCATAAAAAATAAACTAAACCTCCTGATTGGACAATTTTGCTTAGTTGAAGCTTAGCATTTAAATATATGTTTTCTAGGAACCATGTTCCGCAAACACTTAAATTGCCAGTAATAAAAGTTTATTGCAACATGCAACTTATAAATTGAATTTTCACGTTTAAATGAATTGGTTACGTGCTGAAAATAAAAACCACTTACAGTTAGAATGTAAACATGATATATTACATTTGTTTTGCCACAACAGTAGTTTTTGTTCTGTATTGACTATTACTGTTCAAATGATATAGTAAAAAAACAGCAGAATCGGGTTTAGATGGATATCTGATGTTTAAGGTGACTTGTATTATTAGTCTCTATTTAAACTAATAAATATTTTATAATACAAAAATTTTATTCATTAAGACTTAAATTTTAAGTCTTGTACAAAATTTTAATAGGGTAAATCAGGGTTTCCCAGCCTATTTTGCGCCGACCCTCCCCAGGTTGTAATATGGAATTAGGCTAGTTTTCAGAAAAAAAAACTCCCTTGATTGTAAACACTCCCAATTCATTTAGGAATCAGAAAAACTATAAACTTTAATTTTAAACGTTGGCATAAGAATTAGCATGTTTCTGAATTAGCATAACATGTTTCTGGCATAGGATATAGGACTTAGACTTAGGGGTGACGTAGCTCTAAAGAAATATAAAACGTTACTTTAATATTTAGTTATGGGGAGTATTTTAATTCATCCGCTCTGTTTACATTCGAGCTGATTAAAGAAAACAATGGATAAAAGACCCTTGCCTATTCAAAACTAAGAAACAGCTTTAAAGAAACAAGTTTGGTCTCGCAAATAAGGTATACAAAATAATAATTAAAAAAATTTCACCAATTAATTATTTATTCCTTCTACAATATGATTTTGGGGATCTATAAATGAACTAGTAGAATAAAAGATGTATTCGCTTAAATTATCTCTATTAACATAAATGGTTACACAGATACAATCTACCTTTCCGCTGACATGAAAATAAATATATAATTTTGCTAATAACCTACAAGAATTTATTCAATCACTATCGAGTTACGATAAATAGTAATAAATAGACTCTGCGATCATTATTTATTGTACTAAAGTATAAATTAACTTGCGAACGATACAATTTATTTCCAATTAAGCCATACACTGTAAAGCTTTTTATGACAATAGAAAAACAAACTAGTTTTTTAACGCTTTAAGGATGAAGAGTTAATCACTTGAATATTTGTTAATTAATTGTGCATAATAACGTATTGAATTTATTCAGTGTCAATAGTCAAACTATAATAATAAAAATTTAATGCTTACATTAAATCGTTGTTCATCGTCGATACTTGTAACATATTTTTTAATAAGCGATTTGAAACGAGAACAACTGTCTATCTTTAAAGTTTTAGAAGTACTGGAGACAAGAGCAAAAGCGATTACTATGCGACTTCACGAAACTGAGTGTCGTGAAGTATTTAAATTTTAGAATTGAAGAGCTACAAATTCAAATAAATAAGTTCTGCCTTATATAACCCGAGAATCCTCAACGGATCTGCTAACTGGTAGAAAAAAGAGGTAAATCATCCCTGATTGTAAAGTCGCTTGAGGCAAAAACAGTGCGCCTCTCTATTTAACTAGTTAACTGTCTATTTCTCTCCTGCTTTAAGGTCTAGAGTTATCTAGAACAAGTTGGCTGGTACGTTTTGTACCAGCCACTAGTACGTTTTGTGGTCTGAAGACCGAACTTAACCGACGGGGTTTGAAGAGTAACCATTATACTTAGCTAACTATTAGGAGATGAAAGAAATGTCTTTCATGAAGCCTCTATCGACGTATGTTTTGTAGAATCTAACGAGAAATCCTAAGATGCTTGTGATTAACAGGAATATCTGTGTATCTATTAAACGTGGCGTTTAATTATAGTGATATTTAAGATAGGCGGGGGCAAAGACCCGCAGTTTTGGATTTGTGCTATTTTGTAACTGATGCTACGCTCTTAATTACCTAACAAATATGTCAGCTTTTTACCCAAACCCGCTTGTGGATCATACCGAAAAAATCTTTAAATCTGTAACGTTTGCCCCACATTTTGGGGTAAACGTCCGACATGCAGATTTTTTCCCCATTTCAAGAAAAATAAAGAAAAAACACTGAAAACATACTACTTAATCAAAATAAAATAGAAACATGATTCTACGTTATATTTATTTATAACATCCAGATGAAATGTAATTTAATTGTCTTTCCTGGAAGTTCCTCCCATCCTCTGCAGCTTAGGAAGAACGGAAATTATGCTGCAAGCGTTAACGGAATATATTTTATCTTCTTTAACAAATTTCTGCGTTCCTCTAATCCGAGTTAGGAAGTTACCCATGAAACCATTTGAATTTTCTGGGGTTTATTCCATCACATGACATTTTGACACCTTTTTATTTTCTGCATTCACCTTGACGACACAGTGGTCGCTAATTTTTGGGTTACAGTTCACATTCATTTTCATCACTACTAAGCGTCTCATTTACTGGAGAGTCCACACTTTCAGAATAATGAACCTCTCCTCGGAGGTAATGTCGTCACTAGGTCACTAGGTAATGACACTAGGTTTTGTTATATTTAAATTACGTTTAACTTTATTTTTGTTTCGTTTCTCAATTTCCTTTTTTTCTTTTTTTTTTCTTTTCAAGCCTTTCTTTATTTGGAGTAGATCTTAAAAGGACTGACTTGAGACTTGATCCCGTCCTTGACCGTTTAACTAACATTTTTGGTAATGCAATTATATTCTCTGCACTTGTCGTTATTACTAATCCGTCCCTTGAAATTCCAGGCATATTGTCTGCAGAATTGTTTATTTCTCTGATTCGTCTACTGAAATCATATGAATCTGTTCTACTGAATTTGTAGATATGATTAACACTGAAGAATTAATAGTGTGTTCAATTAATTGGCTTTCGGAAACTACCTGGACTACCTGGTTATTTTCTAGTTCATTACAAACAATCATTTCAGTCAAGTCTGGATCGATGGAGTCAATATTGTCGATACTCTTTTCTTCTTGTTCCGTACCTAAAGATGGCAAAAAGTCTTCGTCAGTGAAAACATTTTGATCCAGTGGGTATATCCCTGTTACTCGAAAGCCTTGTGTAGCTTTATCAATACTTGCAGTTTTTCAAATGTTTGTCTGAAGATACTGGCTACTTGCTATTCGGTGACAAACAGGCCAGAATGAGTAGTGCCTCAGTTGTCACATAAATCATCATAATAAGTCTTCAGAGGATGGAAAAAGGTTCTGTCAAGCGGTTGAGTTCGATGACTACTATGGGGCGGTAAGCTTAATATATGAATATAGTGATACCTGGAAATATGGTTTCTGGGAAATATGGTAAAACTGGACTTACCATATTTCCCAGACCAAGACCAAGACTGCCCTTTTAGAAATTAGTCGAAAAGATCGTCAAGAGGATCGTAGGCCATGCCAAACCAGACAGAGCAGCTGTCCGCGCCAGACAAATACAGGGAAAATGTAAGTAATGAGTGGGCGTAGGCCGCGGCGAAGTAGGCGGACAGTGAGTAGGCAAATATGGGGACCCGGGAATTCATGGATTAGAGTAATGTTGTTTAGTTTACCCTAAACATTATTGTGCTAATTGAATTGAATACAGTCAAAACTAAGGTGACAGTCAAAACTAAAGGGTTCAACTTTTATTTTATGCAAGATGTAACAAAGCGTATGACTTCCAGTATATGAAAGCTGAGGTGGCGGTTACATCCACGATTTTTTTTATATATCTAGTGATAATCACCACTATGTCTATAGTATATGTTGATAAGCGAACTTAAATTCGAGATGTTTATAATAATGTTGTTGGTTTTTAGTCCTGATGATGATCTCGAAGCCTCGAGGTCGAAAAGTCGACAGATGTTATTAAAATTGATAAGAATAAATACATAGTTGTTCAAATCCGAACATGTTTAACGGATTTGAACACGATGGACGAGAATACGGTGGACGAGAATATTAACAAGTTGTACAAAAAAAAAATCCAAAGGAAACTGTTTATATTACAAAATGTAATGAAACAAATTAAAATGGAATATAAAATATCAATGAAAATGGAATATACAATAAGAATTTATGTTTAGCCTATTGAGCAAACAATAAATTTGAAATCACCCAAAGCTCTGTTAGTTAATTATCAATTACAAAAATAAATTTATAATTATTACAAATAATAATTAAAAATTCAATATTCAATTAATTTTTCATGTAACAATCTCGAGGTAAATAAAAATTACTATCAGAGATATAGTTTGTTAGATCAGATATTACGATTTTTTTCTTGGCATTTTTTTAATGCGATATTGATTGTAAATTAATATAATAATAAAAATAATAAATTACCTGACTGCAGGCACTTCTAAGATATCCCATTCCACTGACGTATAAAATTCTGTTAAATCTATTCCAATGTCAACAATATTTGTACCTTTAACTTCATCTACATGACGAAGATCGACCTAGAAAAGATATGAGAACATAATTTTAAATAATATACTAGTGCACACTATCAATCCCCTACCCATGAATCCCCCGGTTCGTATTTGCCTACAGTCCCCGTAACGGCCTACGACCGTACTTGAGTCACTTTTGTGAAATTTCTAACCAAGAACTTTTCAATTCGACTACCTATGAATTTGCCTAAGCGGGAATCCCCCGATCCCAGAATGTCCGATTTGTCGCTGTTAACTAACTTCTAACAGCGTAGTCTCCCAGAACCATTCAATTCGTCTACCTATTTGCCTACGGCGTGTGTCGCTTCTCTGGCCACGTTCACGCGGCCCCGGCCCCGGCCGTTCCTTACTCCCTTTTCGCGAAAATTTGTAACAGGACAATCTGGCAAATACTAATCTTTAATTTATTTGGTACAACAGTGATAATAACAATTTTTTTTTTTTTTTTAATGCAAAAGACATTTCGTATTATGAATTTAAACTATTAAAAAAAACAAATTAAAATACACCATTTTATTAGTTTTCATTAAAAGAAGTGTAATAATAACCAAATAATAGCTACATTTCAACTTCCTGCATTTACGAAAAAAGTAGAAAATTATTCATTGAATTGTTTTAGGGTCACTGGTATAAAGTTATCACGTGTATATAGAAACAATTAAAATTAACAAAAATCAAAAACTAATCCCATAAAAACAATTAATGCCACCTAATAGCGAATAATATATTCAGACACGTACGTATCAATTTGGAAAGTTACGTTCACAGCTTAACTCAACTCAACTATTATGACTAAGTTAATCTACAAAAATTTAACATCGTATGAAATTAATTAAAACTCTTGCATTTATGAAAAAGTATCAATCCAAGTGATGGATAGATAAAATATTTACCTACAGACGTACATGCATTCTATTAAGAGTTCATTAGATTTGAAAAGATGTTTCGTCCAGGGTGCGTCATCTATGCGTACGTAACTCAGACGTGCGTGTAAAATTATGATTTTTAACTGAACGGGTGATACAACAAAGTATCACCCACAAAGTATGAACGGGTGATACAACAAAGTATCACCCTTATTTCTAATGCACTGATGGATGTAGCTAAATGGTAATATAATTCAGCGGTGCAGGAAGGCACTTAGCGCATACTGTCTATTTATGTAAAACGCGATCAACTGTGGGCCCATGTAAAAACGTACATTGTGGCATATGCTGACGTAGATGACGCGTAACAAAATGTTGGCAAAGAGATTGTAATGTTGTTTTCAAGGCAAAAAAATATATTGTATCTCCTACGAAATGCAACCAATTTGTGCGATTTCAATAACAGATGGTAGATAAATTGCTCACATTTCGGGTGGGGGGGGGGGTGTCTAAACTCCTCCTGCGTATGCTTCTGCTAGGTTATTAAGGAATTATCAAGTGCAAGACTAGGAGTTAGTACTAGTCTAACTCCTAGAAAATTTTAAGCTTCTAATGAAAACAACGGAAGGGTCCCATAAAGACGCTTCTTAAGAAAATGACACCCTCTCGACAAGGTTAGGAATGCAAAATTTGCCAACATTAACCTATTGGATCGACTATCCCCCACCCGAAATGTGAGCAAAGTCGTAATTATACTTGTCCGGAGTGTTTCAGTCAATGTTGAAATATGTTTTTCAACCAAAATTTTTCTAACCCCCGCCAAAAATTTTTTCTGCGTACGCCCCTGAACCTAGTAATAATCCTCAGACATAATCAGAAGTTTAATTACATGCCGAATATATTTTATTATAAAACCTTTCAATGCATTTTGTTTCTGTGTTGCGTTATTATTCAAATTCTGATATCAAACTCTTATAAAAGTAATTGGTTTCTTTAAAAGGAAGTTGGATTTTTCCGTGTGTGGGGCTGTCTGGATGTTCCAAAATTGGTCATAACCTATTGGATCGATTTGGATGAAATTTGATCGACAGGTGCACACGATAATTCCTCAAAAGCAATTTTTTCAATTATATTTATAGATCCAATATGTCGGAAATGCGCAATTTTTTTACAAAATTCAGTTTTTAACCTAAGAGGCTGATATTTTGCACCATATAGTGCCTCATATTACGCGTCGAATAAAAAAAGTCCGATGTCTCTGTCTTGTACAGAACGCGACGTTGCCACGTTAAAACTTTAAAAATACTGTTCAATATATCTCAGAAACTATATAAAATAGGACATTCGAATAAACTTTGTTTTACAGGCTACCTAAAGCCCTTCCGAATTTGTTTAAAATATATTTTTCTAAAATTACAATTTAACATAAAAATTGCGTATTTTTTTGAAAATTTTGCGGTCCATTTTCTCGAAAAGTTCCGCTGTAATTTTTTTTAAATTTGTTGTATCGAAAAATTATTTAATATTTAAGGAATTAAACAAGTTTAAAAAATCGCACAATTAAACATCGGAGTAATTTATCCTTGAGAAAAATCATTTCTGCTCTAAATATCTCGGTTCCTATGAAAGCTAGCGAAATGAAACTTGTGCACGTATGTAAGACTAAGAGACCTCAATACTACAGATCTGAGCAATGCAATATACTGAACCGAATTTGAGCAATAAAAAAATTTTCAGAAAACTTTTTAGTAACACCCTATATATTTTTATACATTTTACTAGCCCTTGCGATTCTCTTAATAACTTTAAGAGTATCAAAGATATCGCCCTTAATAACTTAAAACTTCTCAACTCGTCGCCATGGTAACCGACATTCAACAATCATATTAAA
>WYDF02033770.1:1381-12715 GCA_009867245.2 Adranes taylori
GATACATATGATTTCTTATCACCTCTTATCTGTTTCTTCCTTTTGTTCATAATAAAAATTCTATAATTCAATGAACTAATTGTTAAAGTTTTTATCTTTCGAAATAAATGAAGTCTCGAAAAATATTATACAAAAAGTTTTTTTGTCGATCAAAATAAATAAAAGCCCTTTTGTTTTGTTTTACAGCCACAGATAATTTCAATGAAGGGTGCTTTGTTAATATTCAATTTGCGTAAATAAACTGCTCTAATAATATACATATACAATATAATATTTTTTGGCGCACGTTTGTTTATAATATAAAAGTCGTTTAAGCGTGCATATTTTTTTCAGACCGGCGCTTATAATTCAAATTTATCGATAAGTAAAAGTTTTAATATTCTTTATATGAAAATGATTAGATTGTTTTCAGAATAAATAGACCAGCGTGGTAGGAATTTTTTTTAATTCTAACTAAAATAATCATACCGATTTTGACATATATTTAGTTTAGACATCTAATTTACAGGAAACTACATTATCAACTATTGACATCAGAAAAAGATATCAGTTACAAGAATACCTAGCAACATAACCTCAAATTCAAATGACCCTACGGAGCAGGGTCCCCGCCACAGGCCCCGGTCCTTGAAGGAGTCCTCAGGCTCCCCAGATAGAGTCCCACGCAGGTCCCGGTGCAAAACAGAGTCCCCACGCGTAGCCCAAGACCCCATTGAGCAGGCGTCCGAGACCATTATACCCAACAGCTTTTAAAAAATCTAGTCAGGGCTTCCCCCAGAATGACAATCGGAAATGCCATGTCATCCGCCATCTTGGATTTTCAAATGACACCTAAATCACCAAACTATTTTTGCTAAACCCCAAAATACCGCTCCGCGGGTTACCATTTTTAGAGCGATTTAGCAATAGGTCCAGGCGGCACGGCGGCTGTTTAGAATGAACTAACTCTAACTATTGTAATGAATTAATTAAAACCTCTATATGGTATTTTAGAACTGAATTTGTGAACCAAAAGAAATGGCGGACCACCATATTGGATTTATAAAAAAGGAGAAAAAACACTTTTCCGGAATAATTGTGTGCATCTGCCTACCGAATTTCAACCAAATCGGTCTAATAGGCTGGATCCCTCATGTGTAGTATCATTAATAGAATAACAAGTACTATCAAAATATGTTCAAATTTACAGGGTATTACTAAACTGTTTTTCAAATATTGTTTACTTCTCAAAATCGGTTCAGCCAGTTTTTTCTCAAATGCACTCTTGGTTAAAATTTTTGAGCAAGAAAATTTTTTTTTAAAAATTTCTTTTTGTGATAAATTGTTTGAATTACGTATTATGTTTGAATGTGAATTATGGTTTGTAGTCATTTGAATATAAGAAACGTACTAAGGTGAAATAGAAAACATGTCAAAACATGGATCCTAGTACATATATGGTATTTGAAAGATAAAACACAAGCAATACTTGGAGAAACTCTTGGAGAAACAAGAATGTTGCATTCCGACTACCACTCCCCCACCTCATGATAATCCCTAACCATTTGCTACTTAATATCTGTCGTATAGTTCTCAGTCATAAGCATATCATTATAATGCAATCTTTCCAACTGTATTAATTTACATTATAGAATCTGAATGGTTATTAGTGCAGCATTCTAACTAAGCTATAAAGTAGACAGACACACAACCACACACGTACCAAGATCACGATATTATATAATTGGAAACTCGCAAGTTTAATAGAGATAGAGCTATCTTAGTTAGACAAGGGTTCTGACTTTGTAGGTCCTTTCCTTACTAAAAGGTGCACAAATGTGTATTTTCTATCCCGCCGGAACGGATATGGTCTATTTGTGAGATATACTACTTTAATGAAGTTGTGAAAGTTGTAAAGCGATATATTAACAGCAAATACTTCGTTTCTGCAAATAATATGCCAGAGTTTAATTGTTTCATTGTGTTAACAAGGCTAGAACTACTGTATTCATGTTTGTTTTATAAAGTACTTTGTTTGCGAAAAGAGAAAATGTAATCAAATATTTGCTATCACGTTACAGCTTACACAACTTATTAACTTAAATACTACGCCATTAATATGTTTGATACGACTATGAGTGTGACTAAATGCAGAACAATTAATGCTGTATTAAGAACGAATCCATCCTCTATTTTGCTTATGGAACCGAAAATGATCTGTCACCCTCCATTTTGTTTATCACCGAAAATAATCTCTCACACTTATTCATATATAAAAAAACTCTTGATTAAAGCTATTGAATACTACAAATTTTACCTAATATATATCTAAATTCACTTTCAAATCACATATATATGGACTTGACACTTACGTACTTTGTTCTTTTTAAATTCATCTATTTATTTGTCTATATCTATACATAAATCTTCATTTATCTAAAATCAGTTGAGAATTTAATTTTCAAACAGAATACACGTTTACACATGCCTTTAGGAAGTACACATCTAGTTTTATTAGAAAAGAGGACTTAGTTACAAATTTGTATTATCTAGTTACAAGTGACATCAGTTTCCTACCACTAGATATAGTTTTATAGTTCAAAAACTCTCCAAAATGTTCTATAATCCTCCATTTTGTTCTTTTTTAACCGAAATTAAATATCAAAAAAGTAGCCATTTTTGGATTTGGCAATAGGAATGATGTGTCGTCAAAAACAAGTATATCTTAAAATTTTCGATTCAAAGTTGAATTTATCAAAACAAAAAGAAGAAGTTCTTGTTTCATGTAAGAAGGAATGGAATTTATTAATATATTAATAATAAAAATCAAGAAGTAAACAATAAATCTGTGCAGATATTAATGAAAGATCATAAAAGTCGTCGCATTCCATAGAAACAGAGTTTCGAATTCACCAAAACTGGTATAAAAAAGCTACGAGGAAATCTACTTCTAGAAATACTAGAAATAAGGAACTACATATTTTTTGCAACTAAATTTCCAATTTATAAATTCCTTCAATTTTAGAAAATATGTTAAACGTATTTTGTTAAAATAATTAATACTCGCTTGCTTCACTGCACATTTACTCATGATAGATACATTATCCTGAATTAACTAATCCCATTTGTGTTTAAAGTTTGCGATCACATAAAAATATTGTGATATATTTTCAATTCAAACTTATCAAAATGATTAGGAATAACTTTGTTTAGTGTAGCTATGATTATGTCGCGTATGAGTTAAATATTCAAAAATATAGTTATAACAATCAATATTATTTTACGTAAACTTCGCTTAAAATCCACAAAGCATACATAAAACAGTATAAAATATCAAAAAATAAAAAGTAATGTCTGAAAGCAAATCATTTTTCATAAACGTGACAACGTAGCATGCTATACATTAGCATTAATATAATACTCTAAATACCAATGTTGTTAGATTTATGAATTAAAAATTTAGCTGAAATAACCAGTTTGATGTAATCTAAACATTTTAATAAATATGAGCAGACTACGCTTTAATTAACTTAGTTAGATGTGACAACGTAGCATGTCATGCATTATCATTAATATAATGCTCTAAAAACCGCTGTTCTTCGATTTATGCATTAAAGATTTACCTAAAATATAGAGTTTGATATAAAGTGAACATTTCAATATATATGAGCATACTACGCTTTAAAGAACTTAATTATAACGAACTTAGTTATAATATAGTTATAAAATTATTTAAACTTCGCTTAAAACGCACAAAACAAACATTAAATAGCATAAAAAGTCAAAAACTAAGAAATCAAAGGTAATGTCTACAAGCAAATCATTTTTCGTAAATGTGACAACGTAGCATACCATACAGTAGCACTACCATAATGTTATAAATACCACTATTGTCAGATTTATGAATTAAAAATTTACCTAAAAGATAGAGTTTGATATAAACTGAACATTTAATATATCTGAGCCGACTACGATTTAGCGAACTTAATATCTTATTTTTACAATAAATAATTTATGTAGAATTACAGCTTTTGAGACGGTTTTGATAGAAATAATATATATATCTGTCTGTGAATACATTTTAAATTATCCCAATTAATTTTCAATGTACATATTGAAAGACGCTTTTAGCATACCAATTCGAATCTGCTTTTGCTGCTTTGACTGCTTTCCGAAATTCAAAGAGATTTACAATCAAATAAACTGAGTGACGTTCCAAAATATAGATATTCCACGTTCTATAGCTGTGTGCGTATTTCTACTGTTGATCAATTCGAATTTTGATAAATTCTTTTACTCTTTGTAACACACCAATTTTTATCTACGACCTATTCGTGGCAAGAGACATTGCATTTTCCTATAACGGAAAACATTTCAAATCAAAGTGAACCAAATTAATTCTATGCATTCACGTTTATTCGTAAACTCAATTATTGCTCTTGCTATAACTCTTATTGTTTCATCAAATATTGGACGTTAGATTGGATGATGCAATCTGTTTCTACGAAATAGAAATAGCATGTCTACTGTAGTGCTCTTCTACCAGGTACACATTTGGAAATGTGTACTGGTAGTATTATCCACATAATAAATATAACAAAAAAGAACTTATTTTATATTTAGGAGAAATTTCTCTAAAATTGTAATAACTCTCCTGTAAATCTTTCAAATAAAACAACGCATTGGTTTTGTTTCTCTTCTCGTATATTCAAACAAATCATACTAAATTAAAATGTAGTATGGGCATAAATAAGGATCGGCAGTAGGGAGGGGGGTGTTGGATTAATTCTACAGAAATTATTTAATGTAAAAATAAGATATTAAGTTCACTAAATCGTAGTCTGCTTATTTCAAATTTTATCGTTTAGGTAAATTTTTAATTCATAAATCTGACGGCATACATTAAAATGTTCAGCTTATATCAAACTCTTTATTTTATGTAAATTTTTAATTATAAGTCTGACAACAGTGGTATTTAGAACATTACATTTGTACCAATGTATGGCATGACTTTGTTACGTTAATGGAATATGATTTGCTTTTAGACATAACTTTTAATTTCTTATTTTTTTTAATTTTTTATTATTTAATGTCGTCCAAGCGTATTCTACTCATATACATTACAATGTTCAGCTTATATCAAACTCTTTATTTTAGGTAAATTTTTAATTCATAATTCTGACAACAGTGGTATTTACGGTATTATATTAGTGTTCAGGTGTGGCAAGCTACGTTGTCACATTTATGAAAAATAATTTGTTTGTAGACATCACTTGTAATTTCTTATTTTTTGAAATTTTATACTATTTAATGTTTGTTTTGTGCGTTTTAAGCGAAGTTTACGTAAAACATGATTTGTAGTTATAATTATATTCGGTGCGATTTAACTCATATTCGACAACATAATATTAGCTAAATCATTTGGATGGGTTTGAATTTAAGAGATTTCAGGATAATTTGATGTTTTCATATACTTTAAACACGAATAGAAATTTTGATCAGATAACTCATGCGATAATTTGTTAACTCAAAGTTATTTTTCTCTTCGCCATGAGAGCACACTCTGACTACTATAAGACTCTGACTATGACTAGCACACTCTGACGTTTGTCATGGTATGAAACATACCATGACAAACGGCTGCCTCCCTTGTTTTAAAAGCTGCTCGAAGCTGCGTACGCCCATGGCTACAGGAATCAATTTCTGTACAAACTGTAAAGTACTTTCCTTACATAAAAATTTATTAATGCAAATGATATACACAATTACCATACAAGTAGATTTCTAATTGCAAATAAGAAAACACTAGAAGTTTTAATAAAAGTTATAAGCATAAATTTATTGTCTACTATATAGCGAAACTCAATTTTCTTTATATTAAGGGTGCTAGTCAACGTAGCGGAGCGTATTATAGTGAACTTGTTCTTGTTTGAACGCTTTTAATTTAATTGTATTATGTAAGAATCTAGCTAGTTTTAAATATGAACTGACCAAATTATACCCAGAAACTAATTTTCCCTAATTAGCTTATTACCAGTATTAATAATTTCAACACTTTGAATCAACATCAAATGAGAGCTAAACTAAACTAACACATCCGCTTATAGAAAAGGTCATTCTATTGTATCGCGGAACAATATATAATCCTATCAAGTAAAGACTACTATAAATACTCTACGTACTTTCAATACTCATATGTTATTCTAAACGCTAAGTTCATTACATACTAGGTAATGTTTCAATATTTCAGAATTATTCTTTATAAGTTTAATTAGTTAAAAATATCCTGTTTATAAATAGGAGTCATATAAAAACAACTTTGCTCTTAGTAGGTACATTAAACAATACAAAATTGAATCATTAACAGATATAACTTGGCGAGCGGTATGGATGCTCTGTAGCTTATTTTGAGATAGCAATAGATGTATCGTTGTTTAGTATCTGTTAGCATAGGCGTATCATTTAGTTTTGTCACGTACTGCTGCGACTCTTATCGTACGCCAGTGTTTCGCTGGTCACAATCTATATCTCTAAAGCATGATGCGCGCCCATTCGCAAAGTTATATCTTTCTTCAGTAGCTGCCATGCATCTCGTTACTTGCTGTATAAATAAAAACAGTTTGTAAATATGTGTAGCTGCCATAGCGCTCTATTAACGCTTGCCTATTAATTATTAATTGGTTTCCCCAAGTTTCGCGCGACTATGTAGTAGATAAAATGACTAGCTTGTAGACCCAAGGGTAAAAGTAGATGGGATAAGAACTGAGAATGATAAAATGTATAATGTGTGATGTATGAAAAAGGTAATATACTGTCCTTTCATCCTAATACGTAGAAAAGGCCATACATTTTGCATCTTTTTCAGAAGCTCTAAGTCAAATGCTCTATAACTATTAAAATTGTTGGAGTTGCTAGGAATCGACATGAATTGTCATACTTTCGAGGTTATGCGTTTGGATACATTTACGGATGAAAATTTTCCTATTATTCTATGTACAGAAAATCATAGTCAATTGTTCCAACTTTAAGCGCGCGAAAAACATAAAGCGCACCGGTGTATATGATGCTACATCGCTAGCTATACGAGATACCGACGGTCTGTCGGCGATGTACATCCATCATTTATACATTCACCCACAAGATAAAGCAATTTTGATCTTTAGAAATCTCGACGGCACAAAGACATTTTTCTATTGGTCGGAAGTACCAACGTTCCTGAAATTTTGCAGCAGAAGTTTCCTTCAAAGCCACGCCCAAACTTATTACTGAAGAGCGAACTACGTCACACTCTCGAATCTGATTTTGATTTAAGTAGCGCCAGCGACAAATCGCTTATTTTATGTAAAATCAAATTAACTTCAACTACAGCCAGTAGCAAAAAATCTACAATCATAAAACCAGATATATACATATACTACTTCATTATTTTCTGCTGACGCTTTCATTTTCTTGTCATTCACTTCTTATTTAATTCACTCATATTGATATTTACAAACCTACTTCGTCAACGAAAGAGAGAGGTCAACCACCTAACGCACTGAGACAACGAGGATGGCGAATAAATCCTACAAGTTCATTTTCTTCGTCACAAATTTTATCCAATTTCATATCCTCGTCGTGCTGACTGCCTGCATCAAACCACAATATCGTCGTTAAATATTCATCATTCAACCATTTAATTCTATCAACGTCCTGGAGAAGGATTTTTGCATTATACATAGAAGCTACACATTGTCAGTAAATTAACATCACGAGTCAAGCCATACATATGAAGTTATAAATATTATTGAACAATAAACCAAATTATTACACCCTGTTATTGCGTGTGTTTAAGTAATTTTTAAATAATAATAATATCAGACAATTTCTAATCCAACCATAGAACTCATGCAGAACATATTTTATGTTACAAATAATCAGAATAAGAAAAGTGTTATAGTGGTTAAAAGCATAACCTCGATCGTGCTCTGCAATACGGTAACACCTACTGAATAGACAAGGGTTGTTATATATCCTTTCCCTAGTCCATGCATAACAGAAGAGACCAGGAACAAGTCCCACAAGAGAGTTTTTACAAATGACATATGACAATGTGACATAATATGAAACAACATGTATAGAAGCATGTAACCCTAATTAAGAAAATACTCTAAAATATTAAGATACGAACTTAAATATGATTTTAAAACATAAATAAACAGGAGCTATTAAGGAAACAACAACAAAGAGAAGCGCGAGAGACTTGAGACCAGGAAATTGAATTTACTCCTCCCCGGAAAACATGCTAGCGCCGGAAAAGACACGAATCGCAGCACCACTGAAGATGCCAAGTCAATTAAACCACTTTTCAGATCTGGCTTTTTCTTTCAATTCTTCTTCTTCTTCTTCTTCTTCGAGCCAATCCTCGTTCGCACCCTTTCTCGCTAGATTGTTTATTTGTTCATCTATTATTTTCTTAAACAAATTAGACGACATGGATGGAAGTCTCTCTAATCGTATAATCATAACAAGCATCCCACTTCTGAAATTCAATTAAGCGACTTGAATTCAATTCTTTCGTAATCTAATTTTATTGCGTTCCATATAAAATTTACTTTATTACTTGTTCTAATGTTCTATAGCAATGAATTTCTTTTCATAGATAATAAGAAGTTTATTAAATAATTTTTATTCGTAAAAAGTAAAATGTACTACATGAAAGGCTTTAAACTGAAATATTTAGAGCATCCAGCTTTTTATTCCAAGTGCATAAAAACGTCATTATAAATTTTTAATGAATCTAGAAGCTGGCTACACAAGTCATAAAATTAAATAATGAATGAGTTAGAAATAACATAAATGCAATAAGTAAGAATAAAACCCATGAAACGGGAAGTAAAAAACTTCCTTTCAATTGCTCTGTTGGGATAAATATATTTATGCACTTTATATTTAGTTCAAACTGCAAAGAGAGCAATTTCTTCTTATAGCTTCTTATACTATAATATGTACCTGGAGAATGTTTATTCCAAGAAAAAATTATATACGTACAGAAAAAATGAACTTCTTATTTAATAAACTTCTCGAACAAATTAAGATAAAAAATGCAGCTATTCCAATTTAATAAGTTTGAACTAATCACATTCAAAAATAAATAGTTTTGAATTAAGTGATAATTTTATTTGTTTAATTTCGTCTACGAAAAGTCAAATAGTGTAAGACATAACACATGCTAAACAAGTTCGATCCGACATCTTGAATTTTCAAATGACAGCTGTCAACTTAATTTATTGCTAATCACATTTGATTTATTGCTAATCACATTTCAATATTTTTAATCAATTTTTATAATATAAGTCCCTGTTTATATTATTTTTATATGGACCCTGGTAATAAATCTATTTAGAAACTTTTTTTATTTAAATCTAGTAACTAAATCTAGTAACATCCAACGCTAAATAATAATATTAAATCTTTTGAAATGCCCGTGTACATTAGTTTTGCGTACACCCCTCGTAGAATCTAGTTACAAATCTAGTAACTTGCTTTTAATCTAGTTACATTTCAAACATTATATACCTTGACGCTCACGTCGCACCGCGCCACGAATTTGAATGTCGCGAGATGTTCGTTTGCGAACATAAGGAAGATTCGCGTTTGTGAAGTCCAAGAATGCCCCAATTCCTACTACTCAGCAGAGCAACTAATTAACTAGAATTTTCATCTTATCATGCTCCTTAATTGCCCTTATTTCTTCCTTCTCTCTTCAATACTTCTTTCCATTATCCCTATACATTTCATTCCTCCTCCCAAATACACTCTTACATCACCCGCCAGCCAAACACCTTTCTTCTTCACTCCGTATGGGAGAAGAAAAAAGTGTCGTCGTAGAATCAGCTGGAACTCCAGAATGAAACAAGTCATGAAGAAAAGAGAACTAGAAGAACTGGACTGCAACGATCGAGGTAGATGGAAATATTTTAACATTATAAATAAAGATTAAATAGTATAAAATATCAAAAATTAAGCAATCAAAAGTAATGTCTACAAACATTATTTTCCATAAAAATGACAACGTAGCATGCCATACATTAGTACTAATAAAATGCTCTAAATACCACTGTTGCCAGATTTGTTAATAAAAAATTTACCTAAAATAAAGAGTTTGATTTAAACTAAATATTTTATTATATGAGCAGACTACGCTTTAATGAACTTAGTTGTAATATAGTTATAACTACCAGTATTAGTTTACATAAAGTTCGCTTAATACGACAAATTGTTGAGGAACTTATCTAACTTTAAACTAATTTTAAGAATTCAATTCAATGACCGTAAGATGGTAATTTATCTTTTTGATAACCTGTTTGCTATGGCGAAACGGTTGTAGATTTGAGCCTCGGAATGGGAAAAGAGGGCAATAAAATGGTTTTTGGCTTTGAAGCAGAAGAAGAAACTGAAGTCAGTCAATCATTGATTTTACTAGACTCCACATCGAAGTTAGTTTGTGCGACGTGACCGCATACCTGAAAGATACAGGGGCAGATTTTGTAGTCGAAAACAAATGTTAGAAGCAACCAGTTAGACAGTTGTTCGGTCCAGTTCGTGTTCATATCTCAACTCATTGTTTATTAATATCATCATTTCACTGTTTATTGCAAATTAATTAATAATTAACTTTCATCTTATATATATATATACTGTTACGTGTTTAACCTTTTAAAGTTTGCAAATATATTTATATGCTACAATAAGTCGTTTTCTCTTCTTGGCTAATTCTGGGAGGCCAGAATACGCAACACAAATTTTAAATAGTAAATAATATCAAAAACTAAGAAATTAAAAGTGATGTCTACAAACAAATCATTTTTCATAAAAGTGACAACATAGTATGCTATACATTAGCACTAATATAATACTCTAAATACCAGTGTTGCCAGATTTATTAATTAAAAATTTACCTATAATAAAGAGTTTTGATATAAACTGAATATTTTTAATATACGAGCAGACTACGCTTTAATGAACTTTGTTTTATCGAGCTAAGTTGTATTGTAGTTATAACTATCAGTATTATTTTACGTAAACTTCGCTTAAAACGCACAAAACAAACATTAAATAGTATAAAATATCAAAAACTAAGAAATTAAAACTGATGTTACAAACAAATCATTTTTCATAAAAGTGGCAACGTAGTATGCTATGCATTAGCACTAATATAATACTCTAAATACCACTGTTGCCAGATTTTTTAATTAAAAATTTACCTATAATAAAGAGTTTTGATATAAACTGAATATTTTTAACATACGAGCAGACTACGCTTTAATGAACTTAGTTTTATCGAACTAAGTTGTATTGTAGTTATAACTATCA
>WYDF02033781.1:0-12715 GCA_009867245.2 Adranes taylori
ATCAGTAATGATTTAGTGAGTAATTTGTAGAAAGGGTTTGAGACGTTTTTATTTGGTACAAGGAACTATGAGAGAAGACCAATACAAAACCATACTTGATTCCGCAATTGGACGAAGGGTTTCCAAATTGAGAACAAAAAGTATTTATGCAGGATGGAGCCTCTTACTATACAGCCCGTTCGATATCCATGCTTGGAGTGGTGCGGAAACTCACCAGACATGAATCCAATCGAGAATGCATGTGAATGTCTCAACACAGAACTACGAAAAGAAAAACCCAGTAACACACAACATTTGGTGTAACAACGAAAAGTGGAAAAAAAAATGGTGCAAATTGTATTGAAAGCATTCTATGTAGAATATACGTAGTAATCGCAAAAGCTGGAGCTACAAAATCTGGAGCTACTACGCAAAAGCTGGAGCTACAAAATACTAATTTTTAATTATTAATTCGTAAAACCAATTTAGTGTGTTAATGGGAGAACTAAATAGAAGTAAAAACGAACCTTTGTTTTTATTTGTGTCAGCTGTGAAAATGCTCGTAAAGTAATAAAAATGATCATTTATGCAGTGAGTATAATAACTCGAGCAGGCACTGTATACATCATTCATCGATAGATAATGTTAAAAAAATTATATTTATTTACAACCAGCTGCTTCGCTTTCTCACTTAACATACATGACACCTACATATTCAGTATTTTGTAAGGAAAATTAATGTTTATGTATGACAGAAAAAATATAACAACTGAAATATTTAATTAAAGTAATTTATATTTTATATGCATATACTTTATACCCTACATGGGTTTTAGCCCTTGACCACCCAGTGAAACTAATCTCTACTTGTTTTGTTGGAACCTACCTATAATAATGAAAAATAAATTTTGTAGGAACATACTTATGTACATTTGTGGCTAGCTGAATGTTGTACGAAGTAACTATGCATATGACTATGCATGTCACATACAATTTTCTTGGACTAAACTCATAGTTGGAAAATTAATAGAAACTAGTTAACTAGTTAGATGCAAAATTCCACAAGAGTCAATAGCGGATCGGATATTTTTCGTAATATACATGAATCATCTGGCTGTGTATAAAATATAGATTCGCCTAAATCTATTTTTATACAATTAAGTTTCTTAATGGAAAATTGACAATATTATATTACATTATATTTATTTGTCAAAAATTTGTTGATTAAAACGTAAGAAATTACTATTACAAAGATATTCATAATAGTACAACTATATCCATAACAACTGTGTATATATCCATAAGTTTATCTGAGCACAAGAAGGGAAGGAACGAGGACACTTATCTTTAGCATTTCTAACTAAACCGCATGCAAACTTTCCCTTCCATTTTATTTTTTGCTAGGTAGATATACTAACAAGTAAAACATTAATATCAACGAAGCAGAGGAGGATATAACGCAGAGAAGTTCGGACCAAAGAGAAGGACGATGTTCAAAAGGACAAACGAGATGACTACGTGTCCAGCGGCGGTCACATGCGCGCGCATTTGACCGCCACTGGACATACGCGGCCGCCTGGCTTGTCTGATCGATAATAAGAAGATTGTAAAGTAAGTAAAAGTTTCCCGCGTTCGTTACGCTCCTTTGAGATTTGCATACTATGAAACCCCTAAACTAATAAAATTAGCACTGTTCATGCAACATCTAAACATGTTTTTTTAATATTGCGCAGAAGCTTTAATATTTGCAGTATATTTTTAAGAAAGTCACTATATTGTCACGCTTAAACTTAACTGTAACTGGTTAGAAGGGTTGGTTATTGACCGGGTAAATAAATTCTCAACTCGATTTAATTCACCCGTCTAATCAGGGATCGAACAAGTATAACTTTAATTCGTTAACCGGATTAGCTTGGATTGACAAAACTTGCAAAATAGTGAAACACAATTTGATTTAAATTAATTCTATTTACATAAAAATTAATCTGAATGCAACAAAGCTTTTTCCCAATTCGGAAATAAATATGATATCATCCAAGTAACATTTATATATGTTTAAGAATTTGAGATGAAAATTAGTCAGAATGAATACAATTAGTTACTAGAAAAAATAGAAAATTTAAGTTTTTTTCACTCTAGCCATGTAATTCAACTTCATATGTACTGTCTTCATGCGAATAACTTGAGACGTACTTTTAGTTTTATTTATAGAGATGAATTTGTATCTTTCAACTACGTCTCTCCGTTTTTTTTACGTCCTATTTTCCAATTTTTAGCCTTTTCGGCTATAAGTGGGAGCTTTTCAAGGTTGGAGATTAGAGAAATTTCCGAATATTGTTCCTTCTTTGTCTACTTTTTCTTCCACTGTTGGTGTTTAATTTGTCTTTGTATCTTCTTCTAGCCTTGTTCAATTGCCTTGCCAATCTCCTGTATCTTATTGCTGGGGTGACTTATAAACTTATCGGTCGTCTCTTTCCTCCTTCTTCTTTTTGTGACTTGACATAATTCTGGCGCTTTTAATTCTCTCCTTATTTCTCCAAGAAGTAACGAGGACACACGCCTTGGCGTGTGCCAAGGCGCATTCATTATTTTTTTCAAAAATTTGTTGTGAGCTATGTTAACTCATTACTGCACTTGTTTTGTTTCTTTGCCCCAAATTTCATTACCGTTCATTAATCCTTGTATCAGCGCTCGGTTGAGTATCCTCATTCTTTTCCTAACAGATAACTTTGAATCATTTTTTAAATACAGTATATTTTCTGACCATTCAGTGCTGCTATTTTGTACCTGCGTTTCATATGTTTTGCGTTAAGTCTCTTTACTTCAAATGTATAACCAAGGTAACTGGCCTGCCTGCGGATTTTTAATTTTTTCGTTTTTCCTTTTGAGATTTTCTTGCTATGAAACCCCTTAACGAATAACATTGGCGCTGTTCATGCAACATCTGAACATATGTTTGGGCAAATGTCCGTGCATTTCCTGCTCTTTGATATCTCTAGAGTTTCTGTTTTCGTTTCGTTCAGTTTGGTTTTCCAATCGTCATAGTAAGCTGCTATTCTTTCCAGGCATTTATTCATAGTGTTTCCCGGTATGCTAATAGTTAAGTGCTGGGTGACTACTGCCGTATCCTCCGCCAATTGTAACATGTTTGCAGTTGACTGCTCATTGTATGCCTGCATATCGTGTACAAAGATATTATATAAGATTGGGAATAATCGCGATCCCTAAGGCAATCCTTCTTTCACTTCGTGAATTTCTGACATTAATATTAACTGTAAATTTTCTATTTTCCAAAAATGATGCTACTACTTTTGTAATAGCAGCGAGGATTCTTACTTCATGCATTTTCTACAGCAGACCATCTTTCCATTCTTGCTCATAAGCTTTTTCTATATCAAGAAAAGTAGCTACTAGACTGAATGAATTAGTAATTCATGCACATATTGTAATTTTTGGGTCACACCGCTCCGGCTCCGTTCGACGAGTATGACTTCCTTTTACTTCATTTCATTCCTAGTTCTCTACGTCGCTACTACTTTGACCTGTCGCCCACAAGGTGCACCTGCACCAATTTCTCATACGAGAATATTTCTACTATTAATTGAATTATTAAACGATAAGGCTTCAGAACTACAAGAGAGTTATTTTTCTAACATTTATGCATTATGATCAATAATTCCATTGAAAGGACGTAAAGTATATATATAAAGAAACTAATGAAAGAAAGACTAAATATTTATCGCGTGACCATATTTTAATAGGATTAATCACATATGTTTGGTGCTCAATATAATTTCTTGTTCAGTTTATTAATACATATATTTTAGTGTACATAATTACACTTTTTATAGGAACTTGTTTATCCATAATTCTAATATTAATTGAGAAAGGTTAAACTATGTGCAGACTTGCATATTCAGATAAAATAAAGACTAAATAAAACCCAAGTCACATTTCTTGCAAGATCGACTTTTTCGGCCGGATCGATGGTGATGGGCAACTCAATTCTACAGATAATACTTTTGCATGCATGTCGACAATAAAATGAAATGTCATTTTCCAAATTTTCAACGCGCTGTCATTTACAATTTGACAGATACTGCGACTTAAAATTGTAACAGAACGTTCCTCGGGCCCTGCACAAACATATACCTTATTTTACATTTTATGAGATCTTCATGCTGATTCTATTGTAACTTAATAACTGATATTATTAGAGCAGGTTTGGGTTTAATCGCTTCCCTATTGCTTTGTATTTTAACATCCTAACAGTTGACCTTTTTGCGTTTTCTTGTTTGCGTCTACAACTTATCAAAATTCTACATGTACATTATTTTTATATAGATACTTATGTAAAGTTTAGGGGGCCTTCAATCATTGGTACGTGAAATATCTTCAGTGTTAATCTTCTTGTCATCTGACACACTGATTATATTATATTTGGATATATTTTTTCGTTAATCGTTTTGACTTCTCTTTGACTCAATGAATTGGTAATTCATGAAGTAATTTGGGATCTGACGATTTCGGAATGACATCTTGGGTAATATCTGCAAAACGGTGACTTAAAACTACAACATCTTCACATGCTTGTTTGTCAAAGCAAATACGTGTGCAGTGTTTTCATTAGCGACTGTTACTGTATTGTTTGCAATCGCAAGTTGTTTGCATAATGTATTTATTGTATTGTCGCAATTGCTTATTTTATGATTTGTAATAGCCAGTTGATTATTCAAAACATCATTTTCACAATCCATTATTTTCGTTTTGAATGCACTATTTTCGTTCTGCTACATCGATTACTGACTAGTATTGCGAAATGTAGGTAAAATATCTTCGAATATCCATTTCTTCAATTCAACTGCTTGCTGCTTTTCAGATCTCATGATTAGCGCATAGACGTCTGCCTCTTATAAAAAAAACACTCTCTGGGTGCAAATCTGGTGGTAAACAAAAAGGAGCTATACTATAGCTCCTTGCCAATTCATTCCAAGTGCACTTCTAGTCAGGAAACACGTTGAATCGCACTTCCAGTCGGTAAAACACGTTTTTCTACTAATTAAAATTTATTTATTTTCTGCTTTACTAATAGGTGTAATTGGAACAAACAAATATGTTTATGCAGTAGGAATTTATGATAGACTAAATATGTAGAATGCAATTTGCCGACTCTACAAGATGATAGCGTTTAATTACCAGACAGTTTTTATTTTATCGGTTATTAGCATAACTATAAGATTTTTTGTTATGATTATTTTTTTACATGGTTTGAATTTAGACATTCTTATATTTTTATTAATACGTGAGATTAATTGTTTTTACCAGCATTTGTTTTCTTTTTGTTTTATGCATTTTGTATATATAGTTAATTATTTGTAGAAATAAACGAGTTAATTTTTAGAGTTATTACTAAGTACCTTGCGTGTTATTATAAGTTACTGCAATATATTTTAACATATTGCGTAAATTTAAATAGATTTTGATTAAATAAAAAATTTAAATCATTAAGGACATATTGATAAATTGAACCAGTCCTAATTTTAAGTTTAATTATTATTTAATTATTCAAGTTTAATTCAAATTCTTTATACTTGTTATAATATTCTTTCTAAGCTGCCACAATTGCGGTAGATTTTTAAATTACATCCGTTTGTTTAATGATACATATCGATTTATTTCAAATGACTTTTTTTTATAATAATGGTAATAATTAGCCGTAATATTATTATTTTTCTCCTATTAATTACTATTCGCATATTATTTTTATTTAATTAGAATATCTAAGGAGAATTTGCTATGTAGGTTCTCTAATAATAGCAAATGATATTATATAAACACGTCTTTGTGAAAACGTCCTCTGCATTGTTCGTTCGTCTGTCCACATAGTCCACCACGTCCAATGTTTTATACACCTACCTTTCTAAAAAGATAGAGGGCGGAAAAGATTGCACACGGTTGAGTCAGCAATGAGAGAATGAGAACATGTGATAGACAGCAATAGCAGTAACAGTACTAGTATAGGATAGAAAGAAAGGATATTTAGATAGATAGCGGACCTACAGACGCACGCTACTACCTAGGTAGATCTAACTGAATCAATTCCACCTACTTTATATTAATGAAGTTCTTTGTGGAGAAGTCGTGGATCGCTCCCTACCGATGTTCAGGAAATGCTTGTTAATGCCAAAACAAAGAAATCCTATGCCTTTTATCCTTAATAGGTTGTCTGTTTGAGTTAGGAAAAGCTCGTCTACCTTAACTTTCTTTCTAGGGGTCTTTAAATATACTCGTTCACGAAAAGTTATAATGTGCCTTTGTATTATTAAATATGTACATCATTTTATATTAATTAATTTTTTTAAAGCTCTTTTAAGAGATCCTAAGATTGTAGTGTAGATAATTTGCGATATATAAATTTTATAGAGATGGCAATTACTGAAGTAGACGCTCGCTGTAGACTAACTGTAAGCTCGATTACTCATTGTGAACTAATAAATTATTTTATTACAATACAATATAAAACATCAAATAAATTTGTATAAAATTCAAAATATAAACATATTAATTCAATCATACCCAATTATGCGAGGATTGTCTTATTAGTTTTATATTCTCCTTATATAGTTATATATTCTCCTTTGCAATATACACATTTTTATATTCAAGAAAACCCTGTTGCAAAATAATTATCCTCTTCATATCTACCTTAAAAAATTACATTAAACCGGAATAATTTGGCCTTGAAACAATTACACTGTTAAATTGGTCCTACGAATAGTGAAAGGAATAAAAATTGGTACACAGCATTTGATATTCTGCATCACGCAATAAAAGATAATAATTTTGAGCAATAAAAGAATGCTTCTAAAACATTTTGTATATCTTGACACATTTTAATAAAATAATGTTCTTCAGTAATGGTTACAATTTGCAATATTAAACTCCTCCCTAAAGTGAAGTGATGAACTCTAATAAAATAAGAAAACGTTCTATTCGTTTCTTAAACATATTTTATTTTTAAACAGTTTTTCGAAGTTAAGTGGAGTTTTTGGAAGTTAAGTGAAGTACAGTGAATTTATTATCGACATATTTAATTTAAATTGTTTACTTTAATTTTAAATTTTACACATGAGGAATTTTCTTAAATTAACTTGGAATAAATTAACTTTTCTAGATTAATAAATTTTGAAAATACCTGTATGTACCTCAGGATATTGTTGCCGCGGAATTTAAATTTTTAAACATAGATTATGGAAATAAATATTCAAAATATCTTTATAATTCAAATATATTACAAATTCAAATTCTAGTTACGTGTTTTTAGATTCTTCCTTGTATAGCAAATAATGAAACGCACGAGATTTTCATAAAAGGTACTATTAACGCGTTTCGCGTATTTTCAGCTTTCCTCTTTCCTTAAATCCATTTCCATAGCTTTCAAAATTTTAAGTGAAGTGTAGTTAAAACATTTTTCCGATTTGACAAACGCATACACTTGACGCGACCATCAATAATATCATCTGATAAATGGCGGATGTTATGCACGCTACGCGTCTAAAAGCTTACAAACAATATTTTTTTTATCATAAATCAAAGTATATAGATTCTTTAAGAGGCGCCCGCACAAATTTTAGAAATATCAAAAAAGGAATACGAACAAAAAAAAAGGATACTGCTTTTTAGATATTTTAAGAATTTTAAAAATACATATAAAATAAAATTATTATTTAAAGAAGCACACAACAGCTTCTTTTAACAATAATTTTTAATTAGCAATATTTATTACAAACATTATTAATCTAGTTATTCAATTATTAATTGATCATTTACTTTCAATGTTAATTATATTAAAATTGTTAAATTACTAGTAATTTTTACTTATTTAATTGTTAGTAATTAAAGTTATTGCTTTAAATTAATATAAATTTACAACAATATTGTTATTCATATTCTTTAATTATAATATAAAATTAATATTTTTAATAATAATAAAATTAATATTTTTTTATTTTTAAAATACATATAAAATAAAATTATTGTTTAAAGAAGCACACAGCAGCTTCTTTTCACAATAATTTTTAATTAGCAATATTTATTAGGAACATTATTGATCTAGTTATTTAATTATTTATTGATCATTTAATTTCAATGATAATTAAATTAAAATTGTTAAATTACTATTAAATTATACTTATCTAATTGTTAGTAATTAAAGTTATTGCTTTAAATTAATATTAAATGAACAACAATATTGTTATTCATATTTTTTAATTATAATATAAAATTAATATTTTTAATATTAATAATTCAGACTTTTTATTATAATAAATGTTATCTAGTTCGACAAAATAACATTTTATTTTAAGAATTATTTGATAGTGACACATATGCTAATATGTTATTTTCTAATTCTAAATATGTCGTTTTCAAATTTCAATTTATCTGAGAATTATTTAAATCAGTTAAGTACACTGATTTTAAAAATAAACCTTTGACAATTAGATATTATAAAATGAAATAATAAACATATCCTTTTGAATGAGTTCCTTTTTTACAAAGTACAGTATTTAAGTTATTGTTTATTGTTATTATATTGTAAAATAACTGTAGATATAGTTAAACAAGCAAATATTAATTAAATAAGTATATAGTAAAATATCTATATAGTTAAACAAGTACGTATTAATTAAATAACTATATAGTTATTTCATTAATATTTTCTTGTTTAATTAATACTAACGGTCTGGAGTTAAGACTAATGGTCAGTTAGTTAATACTAACGGACTCGAGTCACGAAAGTGGAGGGGGAGGAGGGGGCGGGGGGGAGTTGAGAATTCAAAGGAGAGGCCCATGGCGCAAATGCTTAAGAAGTACTCGTGTGTTCGCCGAGGATGACGAACGCAGTGGCAGGCCTTTAACTTCGGGAACCTGCAAAAACATCGATACAATCAAAGACCTATTAACCAAAAACCACAAATTGACTATCAGAGAGCTCTCAAAAGGCTTGTACATTGCTCATGGATCAGTTTGAGATATTTTGGTTAATGATTTGGTATTCAAACGTGTCGCTGCAAAGCTGGTGCCGAAAGACCTGCATTTCATGCAAGACATCATTTCTATGGCGGAATCCGACTTAACATTTATCAAACTCATCATGGCTGGAGACGAGACGTGAGTTTATTAGTTTAACACAGAATGCAGGGATTAAGCGAGTGAATGGCGTACACCGAATAACTCAAGACCGAAGAAACCATCTCGTTTTTCGACGAATAAGAAGGCAATGCTCGCGGTTTTCATGGATTACTACGGTGTTGTGTGCATCATGAATTCTTAGAAGGTCAAACAGTTAACAAGGAGTATTACTTGGGAGACGTTTGTATGAAGAAATTCGTCAATAAAGATCGGATTTGTGGGCAAACAACTCGCGGATTTTGCACTAGAATAACGCTCAATCGATACAATGGCATCGATACCCGCAACTTTTAGGCTAATACGGAATGAATATCATCCAACAGTCACCTGATTTGGCTTAGTGCGATTTTTTTCTCAAAAAACTGCTCCAGAAAACGCGTTTTAGCACTCAAGAAGAGATAATGGAAAAATTGGAGACAGCTCTGATGACAATACCGAAAACCGGGTATCAAGAATGTTTCGAGGACGCGTTGGCATAAGTGCGTTGCAGTTGATGGAGAGTACTTTGAAGGGGACAATATCGATTTTGGTGAATAAACTTGTATTTTTAATTTTCAGAAGAAATTTCTGACATATTTTGATTAAGGTGTTGTGTATGGCTAGCAAATAGTTCTTAAAATAAAATGTTATTTAGTCGAATTAAATAACATTTATTATAATAATAAAAAATAGGCTGTTGATTTAATAAGAAAGCTTGAAACATTCTTTGATAGTTGCATAGTTTTTGCCTTGCAGAAGACTTGCAGAATTTTCCAGTTTCTCGGTCGAATTTTTTAGGAATTATTTTGCACTAAAAGCGTTTTTGAGTTTCTGCCAAATTATGTGGAATCCATTGGAACAGATCATTTTCACACCTAACTGTTCATCCAAAATCGAATGTACTACAGTCATTTGATACCGGATTATATACCACTAATTAATTCAAACCTAATTAATTCAAACCATTAATTAACTTATGAGTAATCTTCTAATATAATATAAAATGAGTAATCAAATTTAATTCAAATCTTCAAATACAATTTAACAAATCAGTTTTTCAATTTAATTATGATTTATCAATAAATCGTGTTAATATAAATTGATAAAAACAATACAAATTCGATAAAATAAGAAACAAATAGCGGAAATACATCAAATGAAACCGCTTCCCACGCAAGCAACACCCGATCATGCTGAGATATAAGCCCGCTAAAACACACAAAGCGAGCCGACGTATTATCTTTCACCGCTCTGCGATACGAGATTTGTCGGTGGGTTTTGCCATCCAGATATGTGTATATGTTACACCGCTGGCTTATTATTTCCGCATTTTAAATCTTTTGCGAAAGCTATTTATTCTTATTATAATTTTTTAAGAAGTTTTATGATTAATGTTTATTTCTATCTCTCGTTTTCAACAATGCGTTATGTTTTTTACCCTTTTGTGCTTTCGACTGATCTCCGATTGGTTATTAGTTCCACAACTTTTAGCAGTAGGCGTTTTCAATGCATTGCTTCTAAGATGTAAACCGCATAAAGCTACCCGCCGTCGTTTCGCAACTACCAACATTTATGTTTTCGTAGATTTTCGTCACAAAAGCAATGCGACATTAATCCTTAAAATTCTCAACGAATCTGGAAGAATTTTTTTTATAGCTCGAAGTCCTAGACTTCTTAAAATTATGTAGTAGAAATTGCACAAAGTGCCATTGGCCAGCCACACGTCAGAAGCAACTTTTCACCAGAGAATTCCATACAAAAGTTCCACACAATCTAGAATCCTTAGACGCAATTTGGAATTGTGCTCTTTAGATATGATGTCAGAACCTCGCTCTATTCGAATGCATAATTAACAACAAAACGACCATAACTATCTTACGGTCAGAGAGCGTTTATCAGAACCGTCAGAATGATTTGTTCAAAAGTAGCGTGAAGTCAATATTAATTTAACCGTCATTTTTAAATCAACGATCAAAAATTAAATCTGCAACAAATATCTACGAACAAATTATAAGCACAAAGGTTACACAACGCAACCTACACTTCTGCGAATTCTTTTGAATTTCTCATTTCCTTTTCTTTCCCGCATTTACTTTTATAAGCCGATCTCTCCGGCAACGATTAAGATCCAATAACTTTCATCCAATCACCCTCATCACTCAACTATATATTTTACATCTTTGATCTTATTAAAATGTCGGAGGAGTACCTCAACATTATCAACAGTCATAACCACCTTAAAGACCCAAGAACAAATAATAACAATAACTAATTTACATGTAGTTCGATACCTTTTATCTTAGATACTTATGCTAATGGAATATGGTACTGGATAATCCTAAATATCTCTTCAATTATAATTAGCTTCAAACGACAATGTCAGTCAATTAAAAATCGAGCTTAGATTCCTTATGTTTCATATAAACATTTGAAACAATAAACATCATTACGTAGCTTTGTTATTACGTTATACGTGTGTTTACCTACAGCCATAAATATAAGTGTGCAATAAAATAACAACAATTGTTGCTCCCCACCCTCTGTTTGAATATCATGCAAGAGCATTATTTATGTTACGAAATAAAGCGGTAAGGTGCTTATATAAATAGAATAATAACAAAACCACGATCCTGTTTTTATAAGAGAAAAATCCGTAACACATTGATATACCTAATGATGCCTTCAATCTCACATACCAATCCACTTCAATTAGGTTGCGCATTCATGTTTTTTTGGAACAACATTCTATGTTGTCAAACAATCACGAATTGCATCATCAGTGAAATTCTTCACGGTTTTGCTGTTAATACTTGTTGACCAAGAACTGAACGAAGTCCAGGAATTACTCTTTACTAAAAAAAATATTCATCCAAAACATTTATGCGTATTTTCCATTTATCACACTAAAAATAATCTAGTCAGTAGATTCCTGAACTGTAGCTCTTTTAACAATAACAAATATAGCAAGTCATCTACTAGTTAATTGTAGCAACAAAAAAGGCAATCCTTGTATAATATCGTATCTTATAAAGTGTAATAGTCAGCCTAAATGCTTAAATGCCAACTTATTTTTTTTTGTCCTTGTGAAACTTTCTCGTTAAATGTGCTCGCTTATAGTTTAACTAGCGGACCCGGCAAACGTTGCTTCGCCCGCAACTGGCCCCCATACGGCACCGACAGCTCCGCAAGACACATTTCCACAGCCAGCGACATAGCCTAATTGTAGCGGTTTTGCCGGAGTCAGCGATATGTCTAATTGCCACGGCTTTGTCGCAGTCAGCGACATGCTCTGATTGCCGCGGCTTTGTCGCTAAAAGCTCTGTCATTACCGCGGCCAACGGTCGCGTGCTGCATCGCAATCTAGTGGCGAGTTACAAAAATATTCTTCGTACTCAAATACCTATGTACATAAATTTTCATTGCGATCGGTTGAACGGTGTAAAAGTACTGTAGCGCCATCTAGTGGAGAGTTACAATAAAGTGGATATCATAAAAATATTCTTCGTACTCAAATACCTATGTATATAAATTTTCATTGCGATCGGTTGAACGGTGTAGAAGTTGA
>WYDF02033792.1:0-12715 GCA_009867245.2 Adranes taylori
GTAAGATTGTTATCTATAAAGACACTTTAAAACGAACGTGTTTTTACAAGTTTCAATAAAGTAGATAACCCTGGGCACGCGCCCTGATTGTTTATATATTGCCTAACTTAGAGTGCCAAACGGCATCAACGGGCGCTAATAGGTTAATAATGAATAATTAAATTGATTATATAAATATAAATTGGTAAAATAAAAAAAAATATTCGCCCAAGAATGAGCTCAACATGGAAGTGTACATTAAATAAATACCGATCCGCATAAAACATAAGCAACAAACATTCCGACATTTAGCCCGCGAAAACGTCAAAGCATGCCGACTAGATGTTCGATGCCTTGCTGCACGAGGTGATGTCGGTATCCTTTACGAAACCATTCTTACGATACAAATGTGTGTATATGTGACAACGATAGCGGAAAATTTCCGCATTGAGATATTTGTCTCGCCGAAAGTTATTATTCTTATTAATTGTGTAGGTGTATTCCACCACTCATTTTCTAAGCAGTTATACTTCTCACTCTTTTGTGTTTGAGACCGATTCGCGGTCTTATATATCATTGGCTGTTTTCACATTTGAAGGAGATAACGCAAACAACACTTAGCTTGATCTTTGCCATATGCGTGGAGTAACTTATACTTTTATAAGATTGTGGCCGCGTAAAACTGCTCATCACTTATGCTTTCATCAACGAGATAATACAATTTTGATACTTAAAATTGGCAAATGATCTAAAATAAAATTGGTCAGAGAAAAACCTTCCCAAAATTTTGTGACAGAAGCTTCCTTAAAACCACGTCCATCTTGTCGCCGAGTCATGCAAAATGCCACTGGCCCCGATCCGTTAGAAGCAGCTTCTTACTAGAAAATTCCATATAAAAAGAGCCACTCAATCTAGCATCAGACGCATTTTGGTTATTGTACTAGTTGTTTCTGAGAGAGCAAATTCGCACATTTCAGCTAGAATAATTGACCATCAAATGACCAAACTTAGTCCTAAAAGCATATTCTGGAATTTGACTTGTTCTAAGTAAGTGCCATCAATAAATTGCTTATTTTATTTAAAATTTAATTAAAAATCAACTCAAATCAATAGTAATTCTACCAACATCTAGAATAATAGCTAGAATAATTGACCATCAAATGACCAAACTTAGTCCTAAAAGCATATTCTGGAATTTGACTTGTTCTAAGTAAGTGCCATCAATAAATTGCTTATTTTATTTAAAATTTAATTATAAAAATCAACTCAAATCAATAGTAATTCTACCAACATCGATCAGGTCAGATATACATAGACGACTCCACTCATAATTTTCTGCTGAATCTTTCGTTATCGGTTTTTTTCAACTCTTCCATTCTTCTCTCGTATCAGTATTTCATACTTATTTCTTGTCAATCTGCGACTTCGATTAGAAAACGAGGAGAACGAGAGCAGAGGAGGAGGGACGTCAAGCTAACATCATCAACAATGTCTGAGATTGAAGTCTAGAAAGACCAATCAAAATACGTTGCCCGCGTACATTATCACGCATTCTGGTAGGTGTATCTACACCAACCGCATCAATAAAATAGGAAGAAGAGTCTACACCCCCCCCCTGTCGCTTTTCACCGCTGCCACCTACAGCTTCAGACGATGTGCCATTGTCCCCTACACCTGACAGGGGATGGCTCTACAAAGCCCGTGCAGAACACCACCGACGCTTATTCCGCTATTACTTCGGCGATTGCGAATAAATCCTACATCACTGCAAAATTTCATTGTACCTTCAATAAAATATTTTTCACCATTTTCCTATCTCTATCATGTCAACTAATTCGAAAATTTATTATAACCATTAAGGACACGCGAATTTCTAACCCAATCATGAAATGTCGATGAGCTTTATTTTATATTACAAAGGATCAGAATAAGAGAAGCAGTATAGTGGTCCAAAATAAGAAAAATTTCGATCCTGCTTTACAATTCTGTAACATATTTTGTATATGCGAACATAGACACTTATATCCTTTGATAGAATTATTCGAAAAGATTGGATTAATTCGGTACATGCAGTACTTTATGATCTTCTAACTCATCAATGTTATGAATCTTTGGCGCCTCCACCAAATTATCACGCCCCGTTTTTAAGTGGTAGTGACGTAGGAATAGTTTTTCAGGTGGTTGGGAGGGAAACATCAAAACTGTTTAAATACTTATCATCGTGTTAAAGTTTTCGCTTTAATTAAAATAATCATTATTCAATTTAAATTTTAATTGAATAATATATAATTTATATAAAAATAAACATTACACATGTTGACCGAATTGGCTGTTGTTAGTTACTTGATAAGATTCCTTAAAGTTACTTTAAACAATTTAACACTTAGTTTAATTTTTAATTTAATTTTTTCGATTAGCCATTGCATAAACTAATCTCTATATACCTATATAAAAGGATACGCCCGATTCATTGACTGACTGACTGATTCACATCAACGCCCAGCCCAAACCTTTGCACCTAGAAACTTGAAAATTTGTCAAAAGCTTCTCCTCATGAAGTATGCATCCACTAAGAGGGGATTTTTCGAAATTCGACCCCAAAGGGGGTTAAAATGGGGGTTAAAATTTTAGGCTATTTCGGAAACAGTTAAACGTAGAAGCTTGAAATTCGGCTGAAAGGCTCTTTGGTAAAATCTATTCGAAATTTTGTAAGACTTTGATTTTTAGTGTTTGAAGGATTAAAAACTGGGGTCGAAAGTGTATAAGACAAAAATTAAAATTATCTCAGAAACCATTAACGTCAGAAACTGAGATTAAACGTATCTCAGAAACCAAGTTCTTATCTTAGGAAGTTGCTATTTGGCAAGAATATTTTTCTTTAAAATCCATTAGACACGTGTAAGACGAAATTTTGATTTTCAGCTATTGAAGGGTCAAAATCGGGGCTCGTAACTCTATATATAAAAGGATATGCCCGATACACTCACTGACTGACTCATCAACGCCCAACTCAAACCCCTACCACTACACGAAAATTTGGCAAAGGCTTCTCTTCATGACATATGCACCCAATAAGAGGGGATTTTTAGAAATTAGACCCCAGATGAGGTTACAAAGGGTGTTAAAGTTTTAGGCTCTTTCGGAAACGGATAAACGTAGAAGCTTGAAATTCGGCTGAAAGACTCATTGTTGAAATCCAGCGATACGTGTAAGACGAAATCTTTATTTTCAGTTTAAAAAAAAAAAAATTGGGGTCGAAAGTATATAAGACAACAATTAAAATTACCGTATCTCAGAAACCAATTAGCTTAGGAAGTTGTTATTTGGCAACAATATTCTTCGTTAAAATCCATTAGGCACGTCTAAGGCGAAATTTTGAGGTTTAGCTTCTGACCGGTTAAAAGCGGGGGTTGTATCACTATATATAAAAGGATACGCCTGATACACTCACTGATTGACTCACCAAACCCAGCCCAATCCCCTAGACCTAAAGTTGAAAATTTGGAAAAGGCTTTTTCTCATGTCGTAAGCACCCACTAAGAGGGGATTTTTCGGAATTAGACCCCAGAGGGGGTTACAAAGGGAAATATAGTTTTAGGCTATTTCGGAAACGGTTAAATGTAGAAGCTTGAAATTCGGTTGAAAGACTTTATCGAAATCCATTCGACATATTTAAGACGAAATTTTCAGTGTCAGTTTTTGAAGGGTTAAAAATTGAGGTCGATAATATGTAAAACAAAAACTAAAATCACCGTATCACCGTAAATCATAGGAAGTTACAATTTGGCAAGAATATTCTTCGATATATATGTAAGATGAAATTTAGTTCTTCAACTTTTGAAGGGCGAAAAGCGGGGGTGGGGGCATATAAAACAATAATCAAAATAACCCTATCTTGGCCACCAAGTAGCTTAGGAAGATGAAATTTGGCAAGAATATTTTTCGTTAAAATCCATTATATAGGTGTAAGACGAAATTTGGATTTTTAGCTCTTGAAGGGCTAAAAGCGAGTGTCGTATTGAGAGAACATTCAAATAGCTGTACTTCAGAAACCAATTAACTTAGGAGGTTACAATTTGGCAAAAATATTCTTGCCAACAGCAGAGCACATCAACTTGTACACCGTCCAACCGATCGCCATGAAAATTGATATAGATGGCGGCTGCAACAGGCTGTCCGCGCCGTAAGTCGTGTCAGTGCGGGCAGCAGAGCTGTCGTTGATACGTGATATGATATACATTGATATGTTAATATTTACAAATATCGCAAGTGAAGCTGCGATGGGACGTACTAATTAAGTACTATTAAATGAGTGGATGCCATTTCAAGATTCTAAGTAAGTATGTATTTTTAAATTCGATCTTCTAAATTATGCGATTCTAAAGCGTACTATTAACTCTGAGCCAACCTAATTCTGAATAATGTGCAAGCTTCCGAAACTGTCCATTTATAGACTAGCTAAAAATGCCTGCCTTATGTGGACTTCTAGACTATTACTGCGAATATTACGACCGTAAACTTATACATCGTAGCTTGGAATGCGGTTGCATCCGGTTAAAGCGTCTGCGTGTAGTTTATGTCCATCATATTAGAAAATATTTTATGGACTAAGATAACGTGCTTGCATCGAGATTATACTGAATTCAACCCTTGACTTTTCTATGCGTGTGAATATTGTCACGTTATTTTTAGGAGAGACTGTTACTTCCCAACATGACTTTCGGTAAGAGTGGAATCTCTTGTTATGGTGTAACGCAGCTATCCCCTCTTACCTTTTAGTAGTGAATCGTTCTATGGTTAGAAAAATGCGATTCACTCGATGCTTGCTTGAATTTATCGATTACTTATAAAGTTACAGTTTTTATAGTGTCAGAATATGTGCAGTTACAACCTTCTCGGTTTTCAAGTCAATAAAGCACGATATTTTGCCATTGCTAAAGTTGGGCATACCTTTCAGCTTTAATTGTGACTTTATATAGATAATTAATGGTACCGCGCAATCCTTAGCAATCACAAATCGTTTACCAATCACTACATCGTTTAGGCTGATAAAATAAAAGAAAAGTGTTTAAACTTAGCAAAATTTGATATTCGTGCATTCACATACGTACGCCCGACCAAAATAGTTCAATAGAATGTTTCCTGATATATCCTGATAAACCCTGATATATAAGTTACGGAAAACGAATACATATTAAAATGATTTATGTCTTCGAATGAGTGCCTGGTAGCTCAATTGGAAGAGCAATCGATAGGTCCGGGTTCGAGTCCCAGACGGGGTAAACATTTTTTCGAGACAAAAATTATAAGAAATATTAATTTCATAATTTACTCTATTTAAATATTATGTAACAATATTATAAAAGATTAAATTACTTTTCAAATAGTTATCAAATGTATTTAGTTACAATTTCTGTTGATCTATCACAATTTAGTTATAATTATTCACTAGGCTGGAACGAAAAAATCAATTTTGTGTTTTAATTTGTAATAGCGCAGGAAAGTTGCCTTTTGGTGTAGATAAGATAAACAAAAAATATGAAAAATATTGGAGCACGTCTTGAGGTGCCGCAAGGATGGTAAATTTTCATTAATTTCCAATTTTCGCTACATTTTAAAGTTTTTGGAAGCAATTGTCAAAACAATCTTTTTTATTTCAAATACTGTCAAAAAGCAGTTTTTATATCAAAAACGACATAGAGTTTTTTTTTTAACTTTTTGGGTTATGTCTTTAGGTACAGCAAGAGCGGTAAAGTTTTATTAAAACACACTTTTTGTAACTTTTAAAAGAATTTTACGCGTCTCGATTATGCAATAAAAAGTTTCAAATAGGCGCTTTAATATGAATAGAAAGATAAAATGCGGATGATGGGAGGGGGAAGGGGACGGAAGGCGGATATTTCTTTGCGTTTGGTGACAAGCTCAGATCAGGCGTCAGTCGCTTTGCCGAGATCAGTTGAGTTAGCGTCTATTGTGTAACAGACTAACGGAATATTTCGTTAGTTTGTGTCCTAGGTTGTGGGTTAAGATGACTCAGTGTAAACAAGTGCTGGCAAAACAAATTTCGGACTATCCTATTTTTTGAATATTTAGTGATTTGTGTGAAATTGTACTGCCTACTTACGAAGATGTAATGACGTGTTACTGTTTTATTAGACATAACCTCGAAGTTGCGTCAGGGAAAGATCCAACTGTAAGTGAAGTATCTGAGACTTTAGTTCGAAAAATAGAAGAAATCTGGTCAATAGCTTCTATATAGGAATTTGTTAAAGTCTAAAAGTAGAAAAGGGTCAGATAAGTTTGACTCGAACCTGGCAAAATTTAGAGAAGAAGTTGAATCTTTATTTGATATTGCTGCCTGCAACTGTCAAAACATTGATACTTGTAGTTGTATAAAAGACAAAAAAGTACCAGTTTTAGAACAAGTGTTTCTAAAAGATCAACACTACCAGGAAAATAGTTATAAGTAATGTTGATATAGCTACCACAAGCGCTTTGAAGAAGAAAGAAAAAGTAAAGAACTACAGAAAACAGTTAAGTTTAATCAAGAACGGACAAAAAATATTAATGTATCTGAAACGGTTACTGACGACAATGACAGCGCTAAAGAGGTAAAACAACCAGGTCCTTCAAATATACAAGAAGAGATAAATCTACCAGGCGTTGCAAAACTGGAGAAAGAGATAAATGATGAGCATTCAAATTGTCATCTGTAGCTTCCAAATTGTCTTTATGATTAGATAACCGAAAATAGAGGATTGCTTTTTGATGGAAGAAGAGACAAAAGAATTGTTCAAGAAAAAAAGGAATTAAGTTGTACAAAAACGTTATTTCAGAAGAGCACATTGCACTAATAGAGGAACCAAACTCAGAGTTTTTAGGTCACGTAACACCTACATCTGGCACTGGAAATGACATAGCAGACAATATACTGGAGTTTCTTGAAGATAAAGAACACAACGAACAACTTTTGAATTTACTGCTATTGGTTGTGATGGAACCGTTGTAAACATTGGACCAATCACGGTGTGATTAGGTCCAATGGAAAATGAAAAGACCTTTACAATGGTTAGTTTGTTTGTTCCATGGAAATGAGCTACTTTTGCGACATCTTTTTTGTCATTTAGATAGTAAAACGAAGGAAACCAATGAGTTTAAGGGCGAAATAGGACAGCAGCTGAAAAACTGTGCTAATCTACCTGTGGCTACTTTCTTACCAATTGAAAATAACTTTCCTCTTTTGGAGAACATAAATGATTTAAGCACAGATCAGAAGTATTTATTGGATATGTGATCGTTATATCAAGTGGAAATTGTTAACTAGATTTATCTTTAAGGAACCCTGGAAAACTTGCTCACTCCAGGTGGCTTACATTAGCAAACCGTATACTTAGATTGTATACTTAGACTGAAAACCTTAAGACTCTGGCTGCGTACATTGTGAAAGTGTATGCACCTGTGTGGTTCAACATTAAATTTAAACCTTCATGTACTTATGGTTCCAAACATCTGTTTAAGCTTATCTCTTTTTCACGCTATCTTTCTGATGATCTCAAGAACGTTCTAGACCCGGTTATTCAAAGAAATGGATACTTTGCTGCTGCAGAAAATCTCCTTTTGTCCATTCTATATAATGAGCGCAAAAATGTAAGAAAATTTGGTTTACAACGTGTTTTCAAAGCAAGAACAGAAAGTAGAGGCGGAGTCAGAAAACTTAAAGCTCCAAAGATAAACTTTTGTCGCAAACGATTAGATCTCATGGGCTGAAAATCGCGTAAGTGAACCCTCCTTGGTAAAACATGTTTCCATGGACTCTCCCAAAGACTTTAAACGGAAGACATCTGAAGCTCAACCAAATAGTAAAGTGGACCTGCTTATCGACTTTCCCCGACTTCTTTGCGCAAGCAGCGCAAAGAGTTGTGCCACTGGTGACCGAATCGGCTCAAAATATCTGTGGTTCAATCGCAAGAGAAGGATGTATAAGACCAAAAATTGACTACGTGAGAACATGCCAAAATTTGATATAAAAAACAGTTTTATGTGTCAATGAAGTGGTAACAAACATTTTGCAGCTGTAATATTGGGTTTTTTAAATCATAATAAATGAAGTTTCAATGTCTTTTAAAGTGTATTATAATATTTTTTTACGTATGCTTTAACGAAAAAAATATAATTGATTTGACGAGCTTTTATTTCATCCTTATTTACTACTATTTGTAATAACCAAAATTTTCGCAAAAGTTTCAAAATTAGCAAAAATACAAACATTTTTTAATGTCATTGGAAAAGACATTAAAAAATATTTCTTTATTCTTATTATATTTTTAAATTAGTAATTCCTTCCAATTATAATGCTTATAAATGTATTTACAACTATCTTCTGTCACATTCTATGTACGAGATAACCATAAAAAATCATTTACCAATTATAAGTTTATGATTTTTCAATTAAAAATTTTTTTTAAAAACTTTGAGCACTTTGCAGCGCCTCAAGATGTTGTAGAATATGAACCAATTATTTTTCTTCTTCTTTTTGAATCTAAAAGGCAACTTGTCCCCACTATTACAAAATCAAAAAAAAAAATATTAAAAAAAGGCAATTTTCGTTCCACCCAATTTTTAAAATTTTTTAAAATTTTTTAAATTTTAAACAATTACCTTAATAATTCCTTTTTAATTTAATTAAATAAATAAACATGTTACATGCCGATTTAATTTATTCTAATTGAAGACTTCATTCTCAAAATAGTTATTTAAATTATTACCGACTACTATCTACTCCGAGGTCTCATGTATAATTTTATTTTCGATCCTAAATTCAACACTTTATTTTAATCTTATTTTAACGTAATTAAAAAGTTTTGTAGTTAAAATTTGTAAATCCAGAAATATTTGCTGTTTCTTATTTTGTTATATATTTTACACGTAGTAAACACAATAACATAAAATAATAATTAAAATGGTTTATGGATTATTAGGGATCGGCAAAGTTATAAAACAGTTTGACTTGGGATTTTATTACTTATGTCCGACACGAGATAAAGTAAACCAATAAAAGACTAATGGAAGTTTCAAATTAACACAGATTTAACACACTTGTACGCTCTAGAAAATAAGATATTGGATTTCATTTAGATAGTTCTTACAGGTTCGATTTTGTTTATAGAAAAATGAAAGTTTAATTAATCAGGAAATATAATAATTGAAGGGGTGAGTGGATGAAGGTGATATGTTACAATTTTTGAAAAATTGGTTTTATATTATGGAAGAAGGGGTCATGTCTTGCTACATCTTCTCACAATCTCTGATAAGTGTCAATGCAATATTTAAGCGATAGTGATAAAGATGAAGGTGCTATGTTATTGCCTGTTTACCAGTGTTGACCATAAACGTATGAAGAAAAGGGTGAAACTATGAAGAGAAATTTAGAAAGATTTATTTCAACTCAGTGGCGTATGGTTACCGATATAAATTAATAAAATAAGATATTTAAATCAACCGTTTCAAACTAATTTGTTCTCATCAGTTCTGGATATTCTACAATATTTACGGTAAACAAATAATTTTTGCTATTCATTCGTTTACTTGGCTAATTTAAAACTTTAAATTGACCTCAAAGAAATCAGTACTACGAATAGCTTTAACAAAAAGCCGTACTTTAAATTTCAGCCCTTTATTGTGTTTCAAAGTACTTGCCACCATTGCCGATGCACTTTTGTATTCACGCAAACCAATTCTTAAAGCGTTATGCCACTCTTCAATGGGTATGCTCCAAATGGTCATTGGAAAACCATAGGCTGCATCTTCAGGTGATTGAAATCGTTGACTACGGAGTGCATTCTTGATGGCATTCTTGATGATCTCCATATTTCCCTTTCGCTACTCATTTTACTTAATTCCTACTTTTCTTTCCTCCTTGCCCTTTCCTTCATCTTGTAATCCTCCCTTATGCATGCATCTTTAGCTCCTTTGTACTCTTCCCACTCACTTTGACCTTCCCTCACTTTCCTTATCCATTCCTCATCCATCTGTTCATATTCCCTTTCATACCCATCTCCCATCTTCTTCTTCTTCACCTCCTCAATACTGCTCAAACTTTCCCAATTGTAAAAAAATAGTTGGGAGGTAAGTCGGGGCTGTACGGAGAATGGCCAAACAATTCGATGTCTTGTTGCTCTAAAAACTCAGTTAGTCAATCACCAGTTGCCACACTGCGGAAACGGATGACTTTGGATGGGTTCTCCTCATCTCGAAACACTCAAACAATAGACTAACTTTTATTCTCCGGTTCATAAGAATAAATCCAAGACTCGTCACCTGATGATGAATACTGATGATATGTTACACATTTTTTGAGAGGTCTCTGTTGAAACGATTCAGAGTTCTTCGGCATCAACTGACACGAGCCGCCATTTGTTCCTCACTCAACAGATGCGGGATCCAACGAAAAACAAATTTTTTCACGCATAACTCATCTTTAAAATCTGTTCAATTGAGGTCTTAGAAATGCCCAAGCAATTCCTGATCTCGCGGTAAGATGACGATCTTCATTAATCATCTCGCGCACAACTTTAACGTTCTCCTGGGTGACCTCTGATTTTTGTGTTTCTGGCCTAGGATCATCGCTGAGATTTGTGCGTCCACGTTTGCATTCAGAGTACTAGCGAGAAATTGCCGATTGAGATAATGCTTCATTACCAAAAAACAGTAATTTTGCATACATTAAGATGTTATATTTTGAACTATTCGCTGTATACACATATGGTGTAATATATTGTATCAGCTATGTGTTATGCATTTGGACGAATTAACATATTTAACAAATATTTGGCCTATATTTGAAATAAGAAAAGGTGTTGATAACAGCTATAACCCTATGCAAGAAACACGTGTCCACCTTGCCTCAATTTTTACAAGTAATTATTATAATATCCTTTTCATCACAATTTTCGAAAATTACACCTACTTAAAAAATTCGTGTTACAGCGTAAAGTTAAGTACTACTTACATTCTTCATAAAAAGGAATTATTAAAGTAATTGTACATTACAAATTAAGTTTGTGAGGATTCCACAACAGAAATAGTAAGTAAAATTATTTCATGTTTATTTAAAAACTAATTGGCTGAATTGGAAACGCCATTTTGATTGAGTTATTCTTAAGTAATATTTGAATACGATTAATATTTTATTTTATTATTTTGTTCTAGCGTTACTTATTTGATTGCAATATTTACTTTAATTGCATGTAGGCATTACTAAACTGTTACCAATACATTTGGTTAAGTTTATGCGTTCCTTATTTTTATCAGCCGGACGATTTGTGATTGCTAAGGGTTGTGCGCTACCATGAATTATTCGGATAAATTAAAATTTATGATTAAATAGGAAAGGTATGCCCAATGTTAGAAATGGCAAGTTCTTATTTTTTTTTAAATTTAAATTGTAATGGAAGATTAGAAGATTTTAATTGCATATTCCGACTCCATAAAAATTATAACTTTAATCAGTCGTAGAGAGATTCAAGTGAATGTTAAATCGAGTCGCATATTTCTAATAATTTAACTGTGTTCAAATGATTCCCCTATTATCAATTGGGGAGTAACAGTCTCTCCTAGAAACGACGTGACACTACGATCGTCTTGTATAAACTAGCACGTGGCGCGCATGGGGAATCTTATAAAGGTCATCAACGATACACATACATTTATATTCAATTTTGAAATTTTTACTTCGTGGCATTTTCTTCATTCGCAGCACACTCGTAGTTCAAGCGACATTTTTGTAGCTGCTAATAAACTAGTTATCAAATCATATTAACCCATAACGTGTTTTTTTATGGGTATTTGAGCTGGAATACTCATGTGTTTAAGGTAGTCAAAGTCAAGTGATCAAATATCCGTCGGTTTTTGATCCCATCAATTTTTTATTCAGATTATGAATCAGATCTCTCATTACATCATTTATCTATAATAGTCAAGGGAATTAAATGCAGAATGAAAACTGTATTGATTATTATTTATTATTTTTGGCTTAAGTACTGTAAACTTATCCTGAATTTATTTCAAACTTCATACCGATTCATAAATAATCTGGTATGAAGTTTTTTTTTATAAGTGTCGTCGTTTGTATTGTTAGAATAAAAAAAGCTCTACTCATAGAGCTTAATTCAATTAAATATTGCTTTTAAAACAATGTAGTCTATCATTTAATAGCCCTAATTAAGTTGAAATAATACGATAGTGGTTCTTCTTTATGATCATCGATAAGTAGTAAAAAGTTTAATTAAAGCATTTCATTAGGGCTTATATTATTTATGATGTGTAATTAGATTAATTACGTCCAATTTCGTGTGAAAACGGAGAGCTTTTATGCGATAATGAAAATTGATACACTTAATTATAGGTTCTTGTGCAACGGATTACTAGATTTAGTCTTTTCGAATTGACATAACGTTAATTTTGAAACTAGCTATAGTTTGACTTGAATAACTAATGTCCAGTAGATGTTTCTTGTTAGTTTTTATGAAAAACATAAAAAGACAAGCGGACCCGGCAAACGTTGTGTTTCCCGTTGTTTTGGCCATTGTTATTCTATTTGTGCCCATTAAAATTCTATATATATATATATATATATATATATATATATATACTTCGAAGTTTTAGATTTCCGCGGGTGTAAATAGATGTATTGTTGTTATTATTTCAGGTTGTACCCCGCGTATAGGGCATTTTATTT
>WYDF02033803.1:0-12715 GCA_009867245.2 Adranes taylori
CCTAGTAGACACATACCTACGCGCTTCGCGCTTAAGGTATGCGAATATAAATCTCCGTGGCGCGAGGCCCCTCAAACGGCGAGGCCGTGGGCTGTGGCCCACGTCGCCCACGCCTTACGCCGCCTCTGTATCTCGGTTGCTATGAAAGTTGGAAACATGCAACTCGGGGAGCATATATATGTCTAAGAAGCCTCATTTGTAGCAATAAGAACAATTGAATACGTTGAACCGATTTTACTGCCTATGATAGGTCTCACTCTTATCGTTTCAAAAATATGCCCCCTAACAACTTAAAATTTCGCAATTTGTTGCCATGGCAACCGAAATTCAACAGTCATCTATACATGTAAGGCTTAAGTAGTAGCGCAAAGGTGCAGGAAAAAATATTTTACGTTGTATGAGATTTATAAGACTATAAGACATATAACTTGGTGTTTTTGCAATTGAATAAATGTTGTTATCAGTGGCGGGTGTGCACATTATAATTTTGAGAGCGGTTCAAAATGATTATTTTATTCAGAAATTCAGTTTAAAAACTAGAACACTGAACTTTTGATCGCATATAGTATCTTATATTATGCCTCGAAAGAATTAGTACCATGTCTGAAACTTGTGTAGGACGCGACGTTGCCACGTTTAAAATTTTACCAACTTTTCGATATATCTCAGGAACTATAAAAGACAGAATACTCGAACAAACTTTATTATATAGGCTAAAAAAAGCTCGTTTAATTTTATTTGAGACATGTTTTTCTAAAATTAGAATTTAACGTATTTACAGGCTGTTTTTTGTTGTGCAAAATTTGCGAACCATTTTCTCGAAAATGACTATTGTACTACATTAAATATGTGAGTTCCTATTAAAGTTAAAAGAAATAAAACTTGGAGAATATGCGTAAGACCCAGGGATTTCAATTTCACGCATATCGGACGCGGGGAAGAGTGATTCAATAACGGCAGTGGGGAAAATGTCACGCCAATGCTGGACAGCGAAGCTCTCCGCGCCGTAGGCAAATATGAAGACCAGGGAATTAATGGGTAAGCGAATTCATGCATAGGCGAATTCAGAAGGCCTAGGCCTAGACTGCTCTTATAGAAATTAATTGAAAAGAGAATCAAGAGTGATCGTAGGCCATGGAAAAACGGATAGCGGCGTATGAAAGATGGGGTGGCTATCACGTCAACGAATTTTTATTTATGTATTAAATAATCGGAATATTATTAGCAAATGCGCAACTAGCTGGAAACCTTAATTGTTATTTTAATATTTTAACGCATTAATTACGTATGAGAAAAATAGATCATTTTCTAACTAATGCACGCGCTGGTAAAAAAATTTCTTGGCGTCAATCTGAACTGAACGAAAATAAAAATAACTAATGGGGACCAAATTATCAACTCCGATTCCGGTCAAAGCAACGTCAGGATCATAGATGCTGCAGTTAGTAGTTGAGGCATTTGTTAGACGAACATTCTTGGGCGAGTCAATAAAACGAACAGTTTAACATATCGCGTTAAACGTTAATTAAACGTTAATAACACTTTTTGTAGTTAATTACTTATGACATCGAAGCATGGTTTCCTATTCATTCGTCAGGTATCGCCACATGTTTGGTGTTATTATAACACATATATATTAATTTTCAATTATTATGCCCTATAGACAGGCGCCTTAAATTGATTGAAAATGGGGCTTTTGACGAATGTATTATTTACTCGTATACTCACTCGTTCACTCTGATTCATTTATATATATCGAGTGAATAATACACTCATCAAAAACCCCATTTTCATTCAATTTAATATAGATGTGTAATAATAACATCAAACAGAACATATGGCGATACCTGACGGATGAATGCGAAACCATGCTTCGATGTCATAAGTAATTAACTACAAAAAGTGCTGTTTAATAAATTAAATTAGTTGCATGTTGTATACTATTTATATAATAAAAATATACATATTAAGAGTATCTGTGTTATAAAATCATCTCATCGCTAGCTCAGTTGGAAGAGCACCTGGGCGGAAATCAGAAGGTCCCAGGTTCGAGTCCTCAGTGAGGGGAATTTTATAAGACAAAGATATTCATATTAATTATCAAGCATTGATTTACATACATCCAGAGTGACCAATACACTCGCCAAAAACCCAATTTTCATTTTTTTTTATTTACTTAGAATATTTCTTTAATTTATTTCCTGAACATAACAATAGATTTAAATGCCTCTACCATTTCAGTCACTATTTTCTAGTCCCCTAGCCACTACACCGTTTGGGGTTTGACAATATATTCAAATATATTATTCATTCAAATAAGTCATTTGGGACTAAGCTTTTAATAAAAAACAATTGTTTTTAAATAATGGCGTATTCCCATTATATATTATAAAGCGTATAACTGTAAAATGCACCTGAACGTACTTTTCTACGTTTTATGTGATAATTTTATTATAAGTCTGCTTAAAAAGTCTTACTTGAAATCCAAAATGACGTTTTTTATATTAGTCTAAAAGACATTTCACTTTTTATATCCCTTCACATAATATTGTTGTAGATAAAAATTTAAGTGCTGCACATTTAGAAGAAAAATTTTTATTGAAACATTTCTGAAATATGTAAAGTAGCGTTTATGTGAGATGAGTTTTTGGATTATTTGAATATAGTACAGAGGTGGTCGATTAATTTTCTCTGTGTACATGTTTATAATCTTGAACATCACACTATTATTTAGTATTTAGTAACCTGACCTGAAGAAAAAGTGTTTTGTTGAGAGAGTAATATTTTTGTCAGCCATTCGCTCCTTCTGCTTTTTATGTTGATTTATTAAAAAAGTTTTTTAGCATCGTCAAAATAAAATGTTTGTGAATGACAAATCATTTTATTGGCTTAAAATTAATTGTAAAATTGAAATTGGCAAATGATTGTTGCTTTAACGATTGGGACAAGAGCTTTTACATAATGTTGCATTATATTTGAGCACGCGCTGAGTTATGCGCACGGCATTCGTTCGCGTTCGCGGGAAACTTTTAAATTGAAATTTACTTTCTGACGTATGGACTGATACAGTTGTTCGCCAACACGAGAGTGTATAACTATGGACGACGAAATAAGAGCAGCAGCGTTTATTGTACTGTATAATGTAATAAAAACGAAGAAATTCGAAAACGTACACGTTGTCGTTGGTGGCAAACACCAATTTTTTGTAGATGAGCAAATTTTACACTACGTTATTTAGTGTTAGAGAGCCGTTATGATCAATTAAATTTTTTTACAAGAATGACAAGAACAGATTTTGAATACTAGCTGAGCTTGGTAACTCCCAAAATTATCAAACCAATATCACCACCAAAATATTTAGCCCTGATTTTTATAGCAGTTTACTCGGAATAGGTATTCAGAGTATATAAATCTCTATTACTTACATTATTCCTGAAGAGCAATACTAGTCATAGTGGACGTGAACGTGAATATATAAAAGTAATATATTGTCACGTTTTTTTTTTGGGTATGCTAGAGCTCCCCATTGAGACGGAAAGGGAGAGTTTTTTTTTTGAATAGAGAAAGACGTAGTAATTCTCTCCTCCTCTTAAAGTACCATCCCGTACGATAACTTGAAAATGCGATTCACTTTAATTTACCAACTACTAAATAAAGTTATAATCTCCAGTTTACCAACACTATTTAAAATAAAACACTTTGCAATTGCTTACGTTATGCGTACCTTACAGAATTAATCATAAATTTATCTAGGCAGTTAACGATACTACACAACCCTTAACAATCACAAATGATCTTCTATGAATTGAGGTTGATTAAATAAAAGAAATGCAACTTAATTAAAGGTATTGAGAATAATTTAAGAAATGCGTATATGCAAATAAAATAAATATTCAAAATAAGTTACGTTGCACTAAAATAATAAAATAAAACTTTTTGGCTAGCTAATTTCCTAGCAAGATTACGAGCAATTTCTCTCCCCTTTTCCCCTTATCTAGTAAACTACTATAGCTTAATGTATTCTCACCTAAGTACCTTTCATTATTTTAATAATTATTTTCGGTCAGAATAGATTCATGTCCAATCAGATATGTCTTTACCAATAAAATCAGATCTATGCTTTCTGATAAAAGCTCACTCTGCTACCTATTAATTATCATCATTCAGAGACGATCCTCTCTGCTACACATGATTTGTACAATTAATGTCATTGGCTTAATATTTATCCGACGGAAGAAATAACGCCGCTCTTCTAATTTCCATGGTGAAATTCTAACATAAGTACGATGTTTTAAATGTTCTTAAATTATACATTCTTTTATGGATAGAAGTTTAAAAGAAACTCTAAGTATTAAATTACATTGCTCCCTCTTGCAACTAGTTTGTCTAGCACACAACGTGCTGATATAATACTGATATAATAACAGCCTTTCCCAAAATCTAGCCATCTTCAATTATTTAAATAAGTTTAGAAGTATCAATCGCACTAACTATCTATCATAAAATTATACCGGAACGAGGACAAATTGTCTGTTTACAATATTATTTTTAGAAAATCATTCGTAAAGAAAATTCCCCTAAAATAAATAAATGCATTCTAAAGAAGAAAGATAATAGAAACATTCTCGACAATATTAATAACTTGTATGTGCTAAATTCTAGTTTGAGATGGCATTAGCGAATTTGAAGTGTATGGAGATTGGGAAATTATGTTATCATTGGGATTATTTGGACAAGTAATATGATGAGAGCTAGTTGTGGGTGTAGACGAATGAGCATCACAAAAGGAAGAAGATGAAGAAGATTGCAGTGGCGGAAGGTCTTAACAACCCATAACAGCTTCAGAATATTGCTAATCAAATTCTCTACCAGTGCTCACATCTGATTCGAATAACCCGTCAACTTTTGCGTAATATGGTGGCCGTCAGAAGAATACAAGTTTTGAGTCGCAACATTCGTACAGTTCCTTAATGCTTTAAAACCCTCTTTAATTCTAGGATTCTTTACTCTTTTGTGGGCGTGGCGGAAGCGGCGCGGAAAGCGGTTGTAATTTATATCACCATCTTCCTCTGGGTCTGAGATAAAGTTGTCTTCAAACTAATCAAGAGAAATAATTGAGTTGGTGCTACCATTCAGACTGAACAGTCTGATCATTAAGGTAGATGATTGCTATATCAGAAGAATAGTATAATGTTTCTTCGGAATTTCAAAATTTATAGAATTTCTGATCTTGCATTAACACAAGAACGGTAAGCTCGTGGTACTCTAAAGCCTAATCCACAGCGGAATTGATTTTTATAACTACAAATCAATGCACAGTATTGTCATATTCGCGCTGGTAGATGTCCATTGCAACATCATATCTTTGGACGTTGGAACATAGGGTAGGATTTCTCACGGGGTTATTTTACGAAAAACTGAATTGCATCATCGCTTAGTAATAGGAGATTCGCGATTACCGCTTCAAAAGTTTTACCGGGTAGACAGAAAGAACAGTCATGTTATAGTATCATGATATCATGATGATGTCGTACTCAGAAAATCATTTGCGAGGCACGCCAACAATAATTTTCAATTACGGTCTTAGTAGTGTTCGACAAATAGCAGTAAACGTATTTGGTATTATGCTGGCAGTATTCCGAGGTGGCAAGAAATACATTTAGAGCAAGAGTCATTGATGTCATTACGAAAAATACCTAGACGCATTAGGAATCAATTAGACGAAATTCGTAACGCATTTGCTGAATATTTTGTTACGAATAGAGCTATTGAGTGGCAAACTAAATATCAATACTTTTCATTTTAATTTGTATCTAAATCTATTAATCTTATAAATTTAATTAAAATTGTTAAAAAGTAGTACAGCTATCAATTTAAATACAATTGTAAAAGCACAATTGCATGTTCTTTAACATACCTTTTCCGGTTGCGATGCTGCTTTCTATTCTTTTTTCTCTCTCTTCGAAATGACCTCATAATTTATTTATTCTATGATTCTGCATAGTCTAGACTTTCGTCATTTAAGTATGTAATTTATCCATGGGTAATTTTTGTTTTGTTTTGCGGTTGTATTCTGGATGCTTTACATTCCATAAAACGGGGAGCTTTTCAAACTCTTGCAGAAGCAATAATACTATCGTTGTTCCACTCCATCACAAACACAAACTTACAACAAATGTCCTTGGTCACACAATAAACGTAGTTTGTCAGCTTTCTTTTGTTTAAACGGAGCATTCGCGCATCGATTAATTCCTTTGAGCATGTATCCGTGACCGGCACCTATTGGCGTAAGTGTGGCACAATGAGAGCGTGCGCGTATAATCGTTTACGTTTGAGCATGCGTGGTAGATCAGTGCGTGTGCGCTTAACTGTAAACGCACTTTAACAAAGCCATTAAAAGATGTCGCTGTTGTGACTCTCGCTTGCGACATTGCTAACGGAGAGTTCTAGCGACTGGTGGCCACAGATAGCGCAAACAAATATGTCAATTATTACAGAATATAATAAACCTATGGGAATATGAATTCTCGGGCGGCAGGTCAGTTTGACGTGAGACCGCACGTTGGAACTGCTATTATTGTTCCACCGGTCCTCAGCGGATTGCTGACTGCACGAGTAGCTACGAGTACGTGAATAGTCCAGTGGTGCGTGTTTTTGTGGGCAACTGAAAAAGATTCTGCTAAAGAACTGCTAATTAATGAAACAGCATTAACGATTTAACAAAATAACGTCCTCTGGTTTTCTAAATAATTTAAACAAAGAAAAAAATATAAATGCACAAACAAATGTCAATAATCAAATGTTAAATTAAAACAATATCGCATCAATGGCCATTAGCAAATAAGCAGTAGCGATTCTATTATAAACAAAACTATATTTAAGCAGTGCAAAATAGTATACATGTACGGTGATAATATAAACATAACAGTAATAATGCGGAAAGCATGTACAAACAGTTAATAATACAATGCGGGGATAAATGGGAAGGCGGGGGTAAATCTAAGTACACAATATGAATAACGGAGAAGGTCGGAATCCTAGGGTCCACTACCTATCGTACCTCCTCACTTATTCGGAAGTGTCAAGAGTGTCGCAGTTATGCGTATGACCGATCCTATACACTAGTGGTAAGTGTGGATGGGAGGCACTGTAAGCTATCGTAACACCACGGTTATGCGTAGGTCCCACGAGAGCTTGAGTGACTAAGATTAATCGCGGTTATGCGTTAGTTTAATCTTATACACTCTAGTGACGTAGGAGATAGGTTGGATGTAAGGTGGTTGGAGAAACACATTCAATAAGTAGAATATGGTATATAAAATCGCTCACCAAACAGGTTTTTTTCTCGGCGACTGTTGCTGGCTATCACTTTGCGTGTTGTTTTGGGATGGCTTGGTCGCTCTGCTGGCTGCTGCTGGACATCTTTTACTCGAGTTCTCGAAATTAGAACTATAGTATTATATTCCCAACCTCGCTATTTATAAGCCTGAGCCTTCACTAAACTTTCGCTCCGTTATTCGGGTCTGTGTAGTCAAACACACGTTATTTATTACCTGATACGATCTCCCCTTATTATAGCGCAATAACAACAATTTACGCACAACGGCAAGCCAATACGTATATATCAACCAATATTACCTAAGTTCCCCTTCGGTGGTACTCACACGTCACAGTAGGAATAGTCAGATTACGTAGTAGCAGCTACGAGCCAGTCAACGCGTATTATTTAGATTCCGGATGCGGTCTCTTACATATTAAAGCGTAGACACATGAAACAGTAGACAACGGCACCAACACATCATATGCGGGAAACGTAATCCATATTAAACATAAGTAACGTTTGTGTTACACAACACAACAATACGGCAAACTAACTCATAAATTATCGGACGCTACTACTAGCACATCCGTATCATACACAGTTAAGCGTGCACATCAGTGAGCACGCATACAAGTAATATTATTCCCTACTGCATATATGGTAAGCTGCGGTAGCGTAATTACGCGACGCCTTCGGAATTTGTTTGCAATTTATAAAAACGCGAAATTGGGATTTTTATGGCAGATTTAATTATATTCATGTAATTAAATGAAATATAAAAAATTGTTTTGATTTAAAATAGTAATTATTTGGCCTGGAAATAGATACACATTAAGTTGTGTATAATAGCAGCTTTGAAACTTTGAAGAATACAAACTGAATTGCAAAGTATGACAGTGTGCTGGGATATTTATGAAAGAAACCAACTATGTGAAACGGATACAGAAACTGTTTTATATGGAAACCAAAACGAATTGTATATGCGAGAACAGAAAACTTCTGCTCGAATTTATACGGACTCAATGATCCTTGATGCAATTTTAAATATGATAATATGATCCTAAATTTGACGGTCCTTTTTTGCTGTAGTAAATTTTCTGCCAAATTAACTGACAGATTTATTATACTTTTGTGTAGATTTTGAAAGGATACACACGTATAATCTGTTGCAGGCAGTTTTATTGAACCAGATATGTTTTACCATAAGATTTCTTGAACGAGATATCCTATTATTATACTATATTATACACATTATAAATATATTTAAACGTTGCATTTGCTACTTTTTAATAGTGATAATTCATTTCTTTAATATCATACAACTGATATTAAAGAAAAGCTATCTCCCGTACTCTAACTATGTGACGTACTCTAGTTAATAGGCTAATCGGAACTCCTACGCACGCCGCAAATAATGGGGACTTTTAGCAATTGTCACAAATGGTGCTATTAAATATCGTATAGATTACAGAATAAAACAGCCTTCGGAAATCGTCCTCGGGCGCCAGGTCAGTTTAACGTGAGACCGCACGTCTGAAAAGATGTTGTTGTTCTTCAGGTCCTCCGTCGCTCACTGAAGGTTAGGTAAACTTTGTTGGTAAGTGAACCAGGGATCTCAGATATTGGGGGCAGCTAATGCTAATGGGTGAAATAACATTAAAGTTATAACATAACCGTTTATTATTCTTTCAGACAATATAAATAAATAAACAGAGAAAGAAAATGTTAAAGCATAATAAAAATATCAATAATAAACAAAAGAATAAATGCCAATAGTAATGTAATAACAGCGATTAATTAAACGGTATTTAAGCGGTCTTATATTAAACGGTACAAAAACATAATAATCAGAGCAAAATGGTGCTTAGCAAAACGGCAGTACAATAATTAAAGAAACTAAAACGGCGTTTAATAAAAAATAGCGGTGCCGGTCATGCAATATTTAAATGCGGTGGGAAAGTAATAATACGGAAAGTATGCAACAATTATTACAGAGGGAGAACATCAATGCATGTCATAAGTGATAGGGTAGGGGTCAGTTTAGGCACGAAGTATGAATAATCAAAGGTATCTTAAGATTTTACTATGACGTGTAAACAGAGCGGGTGGCGCTGCTGTTACTGTTGTCTAGTGACTACCATTAATCTTACGCGCACAATAGTTAGAAGACACACTCTACAGATACGTAACGCAGTTAGTCGCGCTGCATATAAATTTTCACCTGGAAAAATAGAAAATATATTATTTCTTTAATATTGAAGATTTGCAATTTTTTTACGCAAAGGAAAAGTGCTCTATCAGCCGAAAACAGTAATGATTGCATCAGGCTTTCCATATGGATCCATTGGATCGTAGCTTTTATAGTGGTCAAGTTTTGAGACCATTTTTACACACTTTTCCCTCATTTTATTAAAAATATATTACATCTATTGACGAGTTTATTTATTTATTTGCAATTTTCTTCTAGTATACGCGAATCATGTGGTGAAAAGCGCATTGTTCTTGGATTTATAGAAAATTGACAATTACATAATAATTTTTTTTTCGGGATTTTCAAAAATTCATACCTTTTTGAAAATGGTTTATTCAAAAGAATGGTAGATATAACGAATGGTAGATAAAAATTTTCATGTTGTCGTGAATCGCAAGTTCTTCTCGCTAAGTGAGTCGCCGTCTCTCTTCGATGTCTTCCATAAACGGGGGTATTTGGCCGTAATTCGCCACGTTGGCCAAACGGGTTGGCGAATGTTTTGTATCAGCCGCTATTAACATGGTGTTTGCAGCCACCCATTCTGGGTCAGACGCTGCTTGCCTTTATATCAGCCCTAAAAGCTGGGCTGACATTTTTGAAAAATGGGAAATAAAATTTGAATTATATTTGAAAACCCACATTAAATGTAATGAAAATCAGTTAAAAACACTAAATAAATATTTTTTTAAAAATGAGAGAAATGGAAGAGATGATGAAAAAGAGCGTGAGAAAAAGAGAAAATATGGGTTACAAGCATGATCAAGAGTGTAAGGTGCTGTACGATGAGATTTGGAGAACTAAAAAGAGAAGTTAGGGAGAAATTAACTAAAGTGAGGAAAGGAGAAAAGTCATGTCATAAATATGTGGTAGCAAAGGAGGAATGGAAAAAAGAAGGTAGAAGATGTTGAGTGAGAAGACAAGAATAAGAGAAGGAGGCTATTAACTACCTAAATGATGAGAGAGATCTGTGGAAGTTCTTAAGAGAAAGAAGTAGTATAAATATAGGACGATCAGTTAGACATTGATTTATAAGAATGCGAAATGAACTGCAGAATGCGGGAGAACCTATAGGCGAAGAAGAGAATTTAGGATTAACGGAAAATAGATGTGAAACGAAAGGGCAGATTCTAGATGTTTTGAAGATAACTAAAGAGGAGGTATATGAAGTTATTAGGAGGTGTGGAAGTATTTGAAAGAAGAAGGTGTATGAATGTAGTTTGGAAAGGAGATAAGAAGGTGCCAGATGAATGGAAGATGGGAGAGATTGTACCGATACGTAAAAAGGGGAGCAGGAAATATATTACGAATTATAGAGGAATGACTGTGATGAACGAGATATATAGGTTGTACGCGAGGGTGAAATAATATAAAGAGATGTTACAGAAAAAGGTGCTGTCTTACACATAAACGGGATTTGTGAAGGGCAGAGGTATAGCTGATAATATAGTAGTTGTGAATTATTTAATAAATAGAGAAATAAGTAAGGGCACAAAGCTGTACCTACTGTTCGTGGATGTAAAGTTAGCGTTTGATAAGCTTGTAAGAAGTAAATTATGAGAAACATCAAGAATATCAGGAGAAATGTGTGAAAGCGTTAGAACAAAAGCAAGAGTAGGAATGGGAGAATCAAATTGGTTTAATGTCAATAGAGGTGTAAAACAAGGGTGCCCTTTGAGAGCGAATTTATTTAATATATACGTATCGAATTTAGAAAGTGTCTTAGAAAAGGGTCAAGATGGGGGAGTAAGTTTGAGAGATGGAAGGATATGGACATTAGATTACGCGGATGATATACTGTGTATGGCGAATAATAGGGAGGAAATGAAAAAAGTGATCGAAAGAGTGAATAGATACATGTTAAAGAGAGGATTGGAGGTAAATGTAGAAAACACGAAGGTAATGGTGTGTAAGAATGGTGGACATGATAGCGTACAGGATGAGATTACTATAAACTGAAGGAAAATAGAATGTTTCAAAAATGATTAAACACTTAGCCTATGTGGTGTCTGATCTGGGAATAGGAGTGATCATATAAAAATATTAGTTAAGAAGGCAAATGCGGCCGCGGTAAGAATGGGATTTGCGTGGAAAGATCGTTTGGAGAGTGATGATACTTAGGTTTTGCGTGAGAAGTATATTGCTTTGTGGTGCTGAAGTCTGGGCAGTAAAAGAGAGAAAAGATATGGAAGTAATGGTAGTGAAATTTATGAAAAGGATGATGGGACTGGAGAGGTCTGCTCCAAGTGAAATTGTATAGTATGAGATGGATGAGTATAAATTTTGGACATATGGGAATATGAGAACAAAGTGATGATGGATGGCAACGAGAGGATTGTTAAAAACGTGTACATGGAAGCAACGAAGGATGAATATGTAGGTAAAACAAGTAATGAATGGATTAAAGAGACCAGTACATTTTATGAAAGGTGTGGATGGTCTATGATAGAATGGTATCATAGAATTGTAAAGGCTCAGTGCTGTGAGTATATCTTATATTGTAGAACAACTAGCGCCGGATGTAGAGTTGCAAAAAAGAATTGATAGAATAAGAAGTAGTAAGTATAATAGGTAGTACATTCACCTAATGATCGATGGAGATGTAACTAAATATCTGAATTCGGAAATGATTATGGATGAAAAGCAGATGCTTGCTAGATTTAGGTGTGAAACTGAAGAAAGCTGAAACAAATATTCGAAGAATGATATGGTAAGAAGATGTAGAATATGTTGTGACCAGGAAGAGTCATAGGAGCACTGTGTGAATGAATGAATGTCTAGGAATCGTGTGGACAGATGATGAAAGTGTATATGTAGCAAACTGGAGAAGGTATTTAGAGTAATGGGTAGATGGTATAAAAGTGCTAAGAAACGTTATATAAGAAATTGATAAAACGAAGTAATAGCATAAGTTGTTTGGGTAAAAATTGGAATTGTCGTATGGAATGGCATGTAATAGGATTATGTATAATGGAAAAAAATGAGTGTGCGGTATAAGGAAGAGGTAATCTATATAATAAAAATGAATTGCTATTCGTGTTGGTAAGCGCATAACTTGAGAACCGCTGGACACGGGAATATGGGAACACGGGAATATGGGAACACGGGAATATGGGAACACGGGAATATGGGAACACGGGAATATG
>WYDF02033814.1:0-12714 GCA_009867245.2 Adranes taylori
AGATCATCAAAATCGGATCTAGTTTGGGAGTTAATTCAAGATTAACGCAAAACACCTTGCATATGTTGACCAACAGATGTACTAGGTTCAGATACAGAGTTAGTGTGTATTCAATTACACACATACAGAAAGATCCTGAAAAATGAGGGTGTTGATAAAGCTTAATACCATATAGCAGAAATGGCCATTCACCCGCGGTTCATCGACATTTTTTCCGATTTGTTAGTCTCTCATATTTGTTACACATTACTTTGTTATATCTTCTTTGCGAAAATCAGCCTTTTAAACTTTAATTGGGTTACTTACGGACCAGAGGAACCAGTATCCTAGATACCTTCTGGGAAAGAATATCTATTTCGAATGTGTTTACGGAGTAAAATAGTAATGTATGATTGCCATAGCTTATTGTCTATTTTTATTTAACATACCTGTATAATATTACAATGGCTTCCTTTAAACATAAGTCAATATAAATATTAATCACCATAAAATACTGGAGTTTAGTTCATCCCACATGCAATAAAGTCTTAAAACAGTAGATTTAGCATAGACTTACCTAAAAGCTCTCAGGTGAATTATTTTCAATTGCTTTGATGCAATTTACAACCATTAAACTTTAATTCGTTCTGATTTCCAACATAAATCGTTCGGCTGTTCGCCTGAATGGCGAGACGGCCATATTTTATACGTTTACAGCAGCAGCTCCACACATTTGTAATTTTCTCTAGCATTTATGCATATTTCGCGTATTGATTTATGAATAGGAAAATCATAACTGACATAAATGAGCATTAGATAGATGCAGTATAATATGATGGGACATGTGTTGCTGTACTCTATCATGATGAACATATTAATGCGTAATGTTAAATTACATATAATTTTAATGAGTTTACAAATAGAAAGAAGTTTTATTGCGATCAAACAACCAATAATTTGTACACAAAAAAAATTAAACATATTTCATAACGTAACATAAACTAAAATAAGTACTCATTTCTCTATCACCCGACACAACCATCTCCAAATACAAAAATTTCGAAATTCCAAGGAAGAAGAAAGGAGTACAAAAATGTTTCCAAATATGTAGTTCCTACTCACCTTGCGAACTGTTATAAACACACTCACTAATTATTATATATCATTTATTATTTCTTCTTCCATTCCACTTCCTGAAATTTCTTTGTCCATTGATTATTGTTTTATATCCTATTCACACATTCCTTTATCCAATGCTCATATATTTCTTCTTTCATCCCGTATATTATACACATTCCGTCACTTTCATGAATCCAGTACCTATTTTCCCTGTATTTGCTTTTTCTTGTTCCTCTTATAGTAGTATAGTCCTAAATGGAGCTGAACCTCATCAATAAGACTTCCCCTCTTGCCTCACCTTATCTTTTTCCCTCCATCTACTTACCTTTGCTAGGCGCAGGTCATCCTCTACATCACTTATACGGAGCCTATATCGAATCTTTGCTCCACCCGGCTTTCCAGACAGAGTTCTCCTATGAAACTCCTCCTACGGTATTCTTTCTACGTGCCCTAGCTTTCTTAATAACCGAAATTACGTCAGGTTCCCCGTATAGTCTCTTCAGTTCTCTATTTTTCCGTATTTTCCATCCTCCATTTATACTTCCCTGATTCTTAATATCTTCTCACTACCTTTTGTCAGCACGCACGTTTCGCTGACATATAGTACCACCAGCCTGATTATTGTCTTACATATTGTGATCTTTGTAGCTCGGTATAGATTTTCAGAGCGCAAGGCTTTTTGTACTGCGTACCATACATCTGCTTGTTGTCACTATTCTTTTCTTAATCTCGACGATGATGTCACTATTTTCTGCAACTGCTGATCCCAGGTTTTTAAACTTGTCACACTTTGGGAAGCTTTAGTTTTGGCTTTGAATTTGCTTTTCTCCTTTCTTCTGATGTCTGGAGGTTCGCATATATATTTTGTCTTTTCTTATCTCCAGTTTTATATTTTGGCGGTCGAACGAGAAAAGTGGCTAAATATCAGGATTTGCTATACGATCTAAGGATCCAATATCTATGCCATTCCATCAAATTGGTAGTCCTCATCATTGGAGTCATGGGAGGCGTCAGGTCCTCACTAATAAACTATATTAAGATCATACCGACTTACGAGATCAAAGCTGAAGAATTAGCAAGTCAGATGCAAAAGGGCGTAACCCTGGGTACTTTGAGTTTACTTCGGGCACACGATCCGACTATGACGTAAGGACTTACTCTATTGTTTAGAGAGTCGTTACGTGACATCTGCCCAAAGAAGAATCTCGTATATGACGTCGTCTTTTTAAAGGTGCTGAAGTTGAGATTCTTTAGAGTTGCACGCTACAAAGCGAAAAAAAAGTCATCTTTGATCCTAATGATCTATTAAATCACTGGAAAGAGTATACCCAGCAACTATTTAGTGAAAACAGTCAATAACTTTTATAAGTACTTGTCTGGCTGAAACGGCACCTAAAATACTGGAATCGGAAGTCCGAAATTTTATAAAACAAGGAAAGCAAGGAAAAACAGCAGGGCCAGATGATGTATATATCAATTAGCTTGCTAGACGATGAAAATATAGAAGTTTTGGTACAACTATTCAATGATATATACGAGTTAGGTCAAATTCCGCAAGACTGCCTTCAACACAATCTTTGTGCCTATTCCAAAAAAGCCAAATGGTAATCGCTGCGATCACTTAAGATTAATCAGCTTAATGAGCCATGTCTTAAAGCTGTCCATGAAAATGATCCATAGGAGATTATATAGCAGATACGAAAAAGAAATCAGCCGAACACAGTTTAGATTCAGATAGGGGTTTGAAACACTAGAAGCATTCTTTAGCCTGAGCGTCCTACTTCAAAAATGTCGAGTTCAGCGAATGGACGTCTGCCTATGCTTCATAGATTACCCTGAAGGCCTTCTACAGTGTCAAACATACAGAATTAATAGGGCTCCTATAAGAGAGAACGGTGAATGATAACGATCTTGCTTTCATAATATATAAATCAAACAGCATCAGTGAAAATAGGAAACGGAATAACAGAAAGTTTTCCGATTGAAAAAGGCAAGGATGCGTCTTGTCGCCAATGCTCTTTAATTTGTATTCAGAGTCCGTTTTTGTATGTGCCCTAAATGAACGGACGACGGTATAAACATTCAATGTCTTCCTGTCAACAACCTTGGTTATGCAGATTACAAGGTTATCACTATGAACCGGGTGGAGGCGTTTAAAACGTGGCTGTTTAGAAAACAATTAAAAATCTTGTAGACAGACCATAAATTAATGCAGAAGTCCTAAGACGCATCGGGACAGAGAGAGAGAGAAGGTTGCAAATCATTAAAAGAAGAAGAACGGCTTACTTGGGCCACATATTCAGACATACCAAGTACCAATTCCTGAAGCTCATCACGGAAGGAAAAATTGCGGGAAAAGGTGGAATCGGAAGGAAATAGTATTCATGGCTCAAAAGCATAAGATATTGGACTGGTACTGATGCCTACACACTCTTCAGAGCCGCGCAAGAGCGTGATGAATATGCTAGAATTATCTCATGCATATGGCGCTTTAAGAAGAAATCATATAAAATGATTTTGAAATTGATTTGCAAGCCAGGTGAAGAACATAGTTAAACGTTGGTCTCATAAACGAATGCAATAATGCTATGTGAAAGCAGAGGGTAGTGGAAAAGTCTATCACTTATGTCAGAAATGCATATCTACCCTACCTTGTATTTTTTATGTCACTTTGAATCTCCTTAACATCAATGAGCAATTTTCAAAAAAAATTAATTAATTATTAACAAATAGTTATAGATCTTAAAACTAATAGGTAAATAGTTATACATAAATCTCTATATTCTTAATTAATATACTAGAGATGATCTAGTGGTGCAAATAGGGGAACTTTAATTGTTTTAAGACCCTAATTACAATCATTCTTAATTCTTTGGATGAGTTGTCACTTTAAAAGATCATATCACCGTTGATTGCTTCACTCCATTATAAGATCTCTTAGTAATAATATAGGCATACAATTATACGTATGTAAAACATAAAAAACGATTTCTAAATCGATTTGCGAAGCCAGGTGGTGAACTTGCAGTGGTTCAGTACGCCTAACCGGAAATTGGGCGGACTGGGTTCTATTTCCAAGTGATGATAGTTTTTAAGTTGGAATACTTTTCTAAAACATTAATTTCATCAATATTTAATCCTCTGAGTCACCATAAACCCATTAAATATATATCTTTTAATTATTATAAAAACCTTTTAAATATTCCTAAGGTATTAAAATATATTTAATTTAAAGTTTTGCAAATATTCGATACTATAAATGTTGGCAAAACAGATTGTTAGATTAACATGTTTATCACGATATATGTTTTATTCATTCTGTATTTTAATTTTAAATATAAATGGACGAAATTTTAAGTATTAAATTTCATAAGTTCAAATATTAGATTAGATTTAGGAAAATATCGTTTGAACCAACAAACTTAGAAACATCATTTGCAATAAGTATTAAAATTTATTTATTTAATTTAATTGTATTTGGAAACAGGTAATATTTTATTATTAAAATCATATATAAATTAGAAATGAAATGTCAGTTTTAGTGCACTTAAAAAAGATGGTTTATATTAAAGTTATTTTGATATTGGCTATTGCTAAATTAATTTCTGGTCAAGCACCAAATGCTGTTTGCGCAAGTGATGGTAATTTATATGGTAGTCGAGAAGAATTCTTATGTCAAAAATTATGTAAAAACTGTACACTACAACCAGTCGATAATATTAAATGTGGTACAGCTTGTTATTTGCTATATAAACCAGTATGCGGAAATAATGGTAAAACTTATTCAAATTTATGCTTATTACAAAATGATAGTAGATATGATTATCGTGTGAAACTGGCTTTTAATGGACCATGTAATGACCAATGTACAAAACGTGAGCCTAATTGCTATGAGCCAATTTGTGGTAATGATGGTGTCACTTATTTCAATAGACAAATATACTACTGCATCAAAAAGTTGAAAAGCAATTTGAAAAGTTATTCAAATGGAAAATGTCCTTGTAAGATTACTAAAGATTTGAGACCAGTTTGTGGAACTAATGGAGTTACATACGATAATTTAAGCTTGCTTCAATGTATGGCACAAACATATACAACATTAAAAGTTTTACATGAAGGAAGTTGCGATAATAATTGTACTTGCTGAATGTTAAATTCATTATTATTATTTTAAATATTATTGGAAATAAAAGAATTTATAATCAATGCAAGATACTAAATTAAGACAATTTCTAACCTGCCTTTATATTTTCAAGTCAGACCTTTTGTTGAATATTTAATAATTTTTAAGACATGTACTATTAATATGTGTTACTACAAATATAAATAGTATTTTTGTTATATTAAACTTTCTTGTTTATCTGATGTACCTCTAACCAAGCTTTACTAAGTACTGTCGGCCATCATTGTCTCTAACCAATTAGGACTGCATTCTTTTACTACCACATGCACAATTCTGCACGCTACTTGATCTATCATCAACACTTGATCTATCATCAAACAATATCGATTCTCTGCTTCTACTGGTGACGTTAACTGTTTAGGTTCACCTAAACAGTATGTGTTGGAAAGTATTAAAAAGGTTTGCCCTTCAATGATGTTAATAAAAATGTTAGTGGAGGTTGATGATGATTATCCTTCGCATATGAGACTGCTTTAGCAAATCATTTTAAAATATATGAAAATGACGTTAGTAAAATGAATCACAATTTCTTGTTAATATTTCTTCACCAATTGTGAAAAAATCGATTTATTGCTTTATTTCAAAGCAATAAGTCTATAAATAGCGAAATTTATTTTAAATAAGCAATTTCAAGCAATAAAGCGATTTATTGCTTTTATGTATAAAGGCATTAAGTACAGCTGTATTTGTTAAAATATCGATTACTACCTTCTTATACTATTTTATAGCTCATCATACCGTACTGCTATAGAATTGATTTGAGATGCTTACAAAAGATTTAGTACATAAAATCTTTGGTTTGCCGTCGCCTCTACCATATATGTCACGTCATTTTTAAAGGGAGGGAGTTACTCTCCAACGTGATATTGGTGTAAGAGGGAAATCGTTTAATAATTATAAAAGTGCGCTTCGTTTTAATACTTATTTCAATTTATCTACTTATTCAACAGTAGATAAATCGAAGCAAGTATTAATAGTTTTGTTTTGTTATAGTTTTGATGAGTCAGAATATACTCAATTATAATCCTCTAGTTATCACCACAAAATGATTAAAACACTTTTCTTCGCCATTGGTAGGGTTACGAGAACTTTACTCATTTAATTACACTTGCATTTTTCCTTCGGGAGTATATTCGAACTTATCATTAGGGGGTTTAAAATAAATAGTTTAAACGAGCATTATGATTATGAATTGAATAACACTTTTACGTTTATTTACAATTTGTACATTATTTCTTTAATATATGAAATAGATTAATAAAATAATCGATATTTAAATATAAAATAATTTACAATAATGTTACATATTTAAATATTAAGTCTCTCAACATAAATCTTTCATTAATGAGTATTGAATACAAATCTCTCGAAAAGAAACAATTTACATATATATACACCTCGGAAAACAACGACCAAAACCAGGTCGTTGAATAGCCATAACTTAGCATTGACTTCTATTAGTGTAATCACTTTTGTAGTTATAATGAACTGTATCGTTCACTGTATATTTAACAAAATATAGTGAATTGGAATATCTCTAGTTTTATATATTTGAATACTATGTAGCTATCAATATAATAATTATACAAAACGAGATACATGATGACTGTTAATTACTAGCAAAAAATAGGGAATAATCCCATAATTTCAGTACACACTAGCCCAACATAAATTTAACGAGTTCTACGTACCCCTAACAACAACGGATTATCCTTCATGAATTGTGGCTGATAAAATAAAAGGTCGTCGTTTAAAGTTGATAAAATCTATTGGTAGTGGTCTAAGAAATTCATACAGGTGTCTTGGAGAATGGGTTTGCCCTGGCTGTCGCTAACTCATGGACCTAGCTCACCACTTTCAATGCTAAGTGATAGAGATAAACGCTTTACTTCAGTAGATTTTATTAAGCAGTGTCAATTTGACACTGCTTTTGGTCGAAATTCAACAATTTGGGAACACATTTTGCTGCCATTCGTCTCATGTCCAAAACATTCGAAATAATACCTTGACATGAATGAAATGAAATGCCAATATATCTTTAACATCTTATACGCTAATATCTTTAACGCTTGTACCACTTATAAACGCTTGTTTTATTCATAGAAGAATTACCAAAAGCAACATTTAACTGTTGCTGTATTTTATTCTTAACACAAAGCTTACTGCAAATTCTTTGTACCGGTTTTTTTTCACAAGTAAACAATCGCCGTGACATCAGAACACAAGTACAAAACCTTACTGACAGCTAGCATTAAGCTAAATAACCAACATGGCTGCAGTTGTCAACATATGTTTGGGGACATATCTACCAATACAACAACAAATATTTGACAGTTGAACTTCTACAAACCGCGAAATTTAGAAATTCCGCGTATTATCTGATCATACCTCGTACACGTTTGTTAATTCTGTATTTTAATTTTAAATATTAATCGACGAAATTTCACGTAGTAAATTTCTTAAGTTGAATTATTAGATTTATGAATATTAAAATTTATTTAATTAATTTAAATATATTTGGAAACGAGGAATATTTAATTGTTAAAATCATATATAAATTAGAAGAAAAAAAAATGTATTACTACAAGACAGTTCTAGTACAGTTAAAAAAGATGGTTTCCATTAAAGTTGTTCTTATATTGGCAATAGCCAAATTAATTTCGGGCCAAGTACCAAATGCCGTTTGTGCGAGTGATGGTAATTTATATGGTAGTCGAGAAGAATTCTTATGTCAAAAATTATGTAAAAACTGTACACTACAACCAATCGATAATACTAACTGTGCTACAGCTTGTTATTTTCTATATAAACCAGTATGCGGAAATAATGGTAAAACTTATTCAAATTTATGCTTTTTACAAAATGATAGTAGATATGATTATCGTGTTAAACTGGCTTTTAATGGACCATGTAATGACCAATGTACAAAACGTGGGCTTAATTGCTATGAGCCAATTTGTGGTAATGATGGTGTCACGTATTTCAATAGACAAATATACCACTGCATCAAAAAGTTGAAAAGCAATTTGAAACGTTATTCAAATGGAAAATGTCCTTGTAAGATTACAAAAGATTTGAGACCAATTTGCGGCACTAATGGAGTTACATACGATAATTTAAGTATCCTTCAATGTAAGGCACAAACATATAAAGTTTTAAAATTTTTACATGAAGGACCTTGCGATAATAATTGTACTTGTTGAATTTTAAATGTATTGCTATTGTTTTAAATATTACTAAACTATTTTTCACCAACCAATAGAGTAACATCACACTTGGAACAGTTTCTATGCAGAGAAGGAAACCCTAAATGTTTTATAAATCTGGTATGTAGTTTTGTACAGGCCTAAAATATCTGAAGAGCCATTCACTTAAGATATATGTTGAAAAAGCATCAATTAAGCAAGCAAGTTATTCTATTGCTTCGTGAAAAAGAGTCCAGAAATATATAAAGCATTTATAATTAATTCAAAAAACTAAATTAAGGTAATTTATAATCTGCATTTATATCTTCAATTGAGATGTGTTATTTTGTTGAATATTTAATAACTTTTAAGACATTAAAATGTAGTACTACAAAGTTATACAATATTTATCCTGCTTTCAACTTTCTTGGACACTGAAAAGGATTTTCAGTTATTTTGATTAATACCTTAAAAGATCTTTTTCTTTTGTTCGCTCTCCTTTTTGTTCATAGAACATTTTCTTCAGATTCCTGCCTATCGATAAAGATTTTTTTATGCATTTTAAAAAATACTGCACAAATTCCAGTTTGCTTTGCCGTATCCTAAATATCGAAATGAAGACTTATTTTGATATAGGTGTGCAAAAATAATTTCTGGCGTATTTACATGAATACTTCAAATAACACATTTTATATAAACCGAAAGGAATTTCTAAGGTATTGTGTATAATAGCTTTCAAAATCCATTTTCTTTGGTGTCCTACACAGCCAGCTATCTTGAGGTATTTTGACCTCTCGAAAGCTTTTGACTGTGTTAGCCACGAATTGTTATTGGATAAGCTTCATTGTTATGGTATCAGAGGTGTTGCTGCCAAATGCTATGCATCATATTTGAAGGTTAGCAGGTAAAAACTATTATGCTTAATCAATGTTAATATCTTCTCTTCAGAATACTACACAATAAATAAAGGAGTGCATCAAGGCTTTAATTTAGGCCCCTTACTTTTTATTATATTTATTAATGTTCTTCAAACATTTATATCGTCACACTCCAATGTTACCACTATTGTAACCTATTCTGAGGACTCTAACTTTCTAGTGAAAGGTAGAAGTGTAGAGCTTATGTGTAAAGGATCAGTATGGTCTATAAAACAATATTAGAATGGTCAAAAATTAATTGTCTATATGTAAATGAAGAGAAAACATCGGATCGTGACTGTACAAATTATCACATTAAATTAAACTCTCATCTAAACCTAAAGAAAATAAAACGGTTTGGGTTTAATTGAATGTAAATGTAAAGTGCTGTTCACATATCGAATTTTTGTGTGGGGTAAACTTGGAAACATGTGTTAGTGTTAGTCAGAAAATAATTAGATAGATGCTAATTTCGAAAATTGTAAATGATAAGGAAATTATAATAATTAGTTTAAAAATTAAGGCAGGGTGGATACGTGTTTCTGGCATAGTTTCTGGCATACGTGTTTCTGGCAATAAATTGATCGCCAACACCCTCTATTTCCAATATAGGCGCAATGTATCGTTGCATCGAAATTGCGAATCCGATACTTAACAAGTACGCTATATATGCCTCTCTAACCAAATTATTATAATTTCCTTCTAGAACGCAAAGTGTATGTAAATTTGCATATAATAAGATGTTAAATTTCTATTTATTCGTTGTATACTGCATTTGGCATAATACATTGCACCAGTGGTACGTAATATATTTGGATGAAATACCAACTTAAAATTGAGATGAACTATTAAAGTGTTTTTTATATCTAATCAATGAAGCAAGGGACTTTAACAATCAAAGTTCTCCTCGTATAAACTTCTATTGGGTTCTTTTTCTGAGATGAATCGGACCACCCTACAGATGGCCAAAGTTATTTCTACAGTGATTTTAATTGAAAGTGGACTTTAACAATCAAAGCTCAACACCTTAACAACATCCATAGTTCATCCCCAGTATTAGAGTATGTACTAACACGTTATGTCAATGAAAAATGTAAGTAGTATTTACTGTTTAGCTATAAGAGAAAGTTATAATTAGGTAGGTGCTAGTTTAAAAAATTGTAAATGATAAGTAAATTATAATAATTAGTTTAAAAATTGAGGCAGGGTGGATACGTGTTTCTGGCATAGTGGTGTGGCCTTTATCAACACCCTCTAGTTCCAAGTATAGGTGCAATGTATTGTTGCATTAAAATTGCGAATCCAATACAAACAAGTATAAACTTCTATTGGGTTCTTTTTCTAATCGCATCGGACCACCCTACAGATGGCCAAAGTTGTTTCTACAGTGGTCTTAATTGAAAGTGAACTTTAACAATCAAAGCTTAATAACACCCAAAGTCCATCCCCAGTATTAGTATGTACTAACACGTTATTTCAAGGAAGAATGTAAGTAGTATTTAGTGTTTAGCAAAGACAAATTTTTAATTAGATAGGTGCTAGTTTCGAAAATTGGAAATGATAAGCAAATTATAATAATTAGTTTAAAAATTGAGGCAGGGTGGACTCAGTTTTTAAACTAATTATTATAATTTCCTTATCATTTACAATTTTCGAAATTCTCATTCATCCAATACCTATTTCCCCGCTCCACACTTCTGCACCTAAATCTAGCAATCATTTCTTTTCTTTTATACATCAGTTTGACATCAGTCCACACTTTTATATATTTATACTCAATATTATACTAGCCCTCCCTATATTTTTACTCTCGTACCTCTCTTTCTACATCCATCATAATAGCTTCAATCACTTTCGGTCCTTCCCATACATTTTTATTCGGTATCCGGAAAGTTCATCGACTGGAAAGTTCACCAATCAGTAAATTCGTCGCATGGAAAATTCATCGATTCCCAATTCGTAAGGAAAATTGATCGATTCTGTAATAAATTGATCCCCAATTACTTATTTTATTAAATGTGCGGATTTTGAATTAATTTGCTCAAATATTAAACCTAGGTCTAAAATTCGATTGAAACAGATTTTACCATAAATAACTAATATCACAAAAAATAAATAATATAACAAACGCAAAATTTTTAACTTAACACATATTTTAACTATTCTTGATGACCCATTCAACAAAATATTTGTAAATTAAAACCATTGACTGAAGAAAAACAGCTTTAGACTTATAAAAATATATTATTTATTATAATACCTAATTAATAACTTATATTACTAAGGTCCCCTACAGCGTAGGGGGGGCTCGTCTACTGCTGAATTTATTCTATATTCTCTGTCTATATCTATTTTCTTATATATTTATTGCCCATCTTTCAAGACCCCGTACAGCTCAGGGGGGGCTCATCTGCTTGTGCATTTACTCTATATTTGTTTTTACCTACGTTTCGTTATATATTTCCCATCATTCAAGGAGATCTATTGCAGTGATGGTCTTATTCTCTAAAACTCTTCTCTATACCTATTTTCTTATATGTTTATTGCTCATCATTCAAGACACCCTACAGCGTAGGGGGCTCGTCTATTGGTCCATGTATATTATTTGTTTTACTACTGCATTTCGCTTTGTTCACGATTCTTCAGCGTAATTCCTATATTTATTACGAGCAGTGGTACCTGGCTGGCCACTCACGTATTGTTGTATTCGCAGTTTTCTGATACTTTGCTCACGCTGAATTGCTTCAATAAACTTTCAAATGTTAGGATGTTATGTAGATATTTGCATTTTGAATCCTCGAATGCCACCCTTACATTGAATTATTTGTCTTCTGAAGACGGTGTCTTACACCTTCCTGATAGTTTCATATTTTTAGCAATCCTCAAAGTAATCAATCACGCTTTCTGTTTCTTCAGGCAAATTATTATCGCTAAGAACTTCATTTTCACTGCAAATTCGTTCCTTTATTGAAAACCCTCTGCCTGATTCCTTCGAAATATATACTGCGTGAAAAGTTTTCTTTTCAAACAATTCATAGCTGTATGAATTCATGGGTACAATACGTTAGATTATGTTAGGTGTTATATTGGGTTCAGTTGTTTTATTCCTGGTTAGATTAGGTTTTGTGTTACATTAGGTTAAGTTAGTAGATAGAAACATGAAAATCAGGTTGGGCAAATTAATTCAAAATCCGCACTTTTAATAAAATAACGTAGCCTTCGTAGATTATGAGAAGGCTTTCGACTCTATAGAACTACACGCCATTCTAGAAGCCCTACATAATGCCAGAATAGATCATAGATACTCGGGAATAATATCATTCATCTACAA
>WYDF02033825.1:0-12714 GCA_009867245.2 Adranes taylori
TTGCTTGTGTTATCTGATGTTAGGATTCTACTTATATTGTGTTCTTTTCTTATATTCTCTGCTGCCGTTAAGTATTTAAATTTATATTCTCCTAACATGGATTGTGTTTCATTAGTTCCATATTGTTCTTGCATCCTAGTCATAAATCTGAGATTTTCCTTAATTTTTTCCAGTTCAGGCGATGCTTTTGGCTTATTGCATTTGTTACTGCGTACTGTTTTTATTGGGAAGGATTGGTCCAGGTGACTTGAAAAAATTGTGAGAAATGTTTCAAACATTGCATTTGAGGTTGCATGTGAGTAAATATCATCCCAGCTACCATTGCAAATAGCGTTTTTAACCTTTTCGCAGTTCTTAGCTGTGTATTGTTGCCTCTCTAGTCGTTCATTTTCTTGATTTATGGATATATTCAGAGTTTGTGGAAATTTACGAAGATGTCGATGCAAGTTTGTGTATTTTGGTGGAAGCTTGTTGGTTTTTCGAATGTCCAATGGAACCCAAAGCTGCTCATTGTGTTTATTAGATTTGTACTGGTTTGCTTGCGTTTGATCAGGTCAATGTAGTAGTCTCCACATAAAATTACTCTTTTATCCGGTTGAAACTTGTTGATTATTTTCTCAATTAAGTTTTCTATGATATTAAAAAATGTTTGGCAGTCACCACTGGGGATCTGTTTATCGTTAGGATGACTATGTTTAGGACTGGTAGTAGAATTCCTGTTGTTTCACATGGCTTTTCAATAGATTCATCTTTTATGAAGTTTCGCTCAAGTGCAGTAATGTTATTCTCCGCAAATATGCACACACCTCCGCGTTTAAATTGATTTCTATTATAGCTGCTTATTAGCTTGTAGGCATACTATTCACTTGTTCTGCATTGGCAAGAATATTTAGACCATGTGTCTTATTCGTTAATGATTGCACGTTAACATGTAGTATTTTCTAAATTGTCTGTTTTGGGACTATTTTTCGTTTTTCTTTGTCTTCAGTGTTCATTAGTTTTCCTCCGTTCCCATCTAAAAATATATGGGCTCACACTGATGTTTTTTTTGGCCAGTTGTGTGGGTTCATTAGTGTGTCTTTATGTATATAACAAACACATCTTTTAAAGCAGCCCCCTGTAGAGTTAGTCAATAATGTAGTACACTCGATATCGTTTGCATAAGATTTTTAATGTGTTGTTTTACATTATGTTCGTCTACTTGAGGGTGTACTTTTGTAATGAACAGCCATGCATTTTTTCAATGTTTTTTTATTATTGTATTTTCAGCTGTTCCTAATTACTTCCGATATGTTTGTTTTCCTTCTAAAATTTTTGTTTTTGTTCCTCACTATAATAAATCCGTCGCTGTCAGTGGTTATTTGTTTCAGTAGGAGTATTCGCACCGGCCTTTGCTTGTTCAGAGTTATTGGTATAGTTTGGTTCACTATCTACTAGGTCTAAGCATAGCTGATTTTTATATCTACTTTTATTTGGTATGTTACTTGTTTTTTTATTTATGGTTATTTCACTCTTATTAATGGTCTTAAGTAAGCCGTCAATAGTTTAGCACGGAATAGTTTGTCAGCGAGCGGAACCATTTTCGCTATTGCGCTGAAATTTCGTTTGTTCAATAAAGCCGGCATAAAATTCGTATGTCATAGTGCTGAACATTCGTATAGTTGAAATTTGACCGCTATCGCGTAAGATAGACCGCTAATAAGCTAATTAATTCACTATCGTTCGCGAACTGTTGTGCAAGAAGAAACCCACTTCCTTTTTCCACACCTTTTCCTTGATCCTACCGGCAGAATGGAATGAACACAGCACCCGTCGTTAAGGTAAGTCACATTTTTTTGTTTGTTAACTATTAGCGGTTACTGTGTCGCTGTTTATTTGAATTTAGCTCGAGAGTTATTGCTAATTTATTCGCGTAGTTACAGTCCACATTTTGTCGTTAAGGTATGCGGTAAATCAAGACAAGTTCACAGCTCTGGAGCCGCCCCATCACATACCTTTAAAATTTCGTAAATTCCAAGCAATCGTATCCACGGTATTCCAATCAGTTTTGGGTAAATCAACATCTGTTTTTTAATATCAGTTCCAGCAAAATCTGGCAGCATCGCAATGACTTCTTTCGTATGTTTCGGGAGAACTTGCAAAATATAACCATTATTTAAAATTTTCTTTTTGGTGTAGCCTAACTCTAAAGCAATATCAATATTTTCGCAGATGTTTCGTATGCTTTTATTGTAAATATATTTGTGTGTTTTCATTACTTTCTCCATTTGTTCCGAAGTAGCGTCTAATCGCAATTCTACAAAAATAATTATTTTAATTTTAATATTTGTCATTAGCATCTCCATTGATAGAACACTTAAAAATAGTATTTGATTAATACTTGGCAAGCTTCAATAAAGCAGTTTTTAAATATTTTAGACACCAGCTGTCATATGCTGGAAGTGAGAAGTTTGTGTACATATGAATTATGAGAATTATTTTATTTAAGGCGTATATAATAGTTTATTATAGCTCGTAAGCAATTTATTGTTAATTATTCAATTTTCTGAACAGCCAAATAAAATAAACAAAAAGATACTCAATTTGATAATAATAAACTCCATTCAATAAAACAACCCTTAACAACTTACCTAAAAATCTATATAGAATTTTGTTGTGTATATGAGATAAAGTACAATTATTGGTAAGATCATCAATTTCAATTTCATATTGTGGGTTTAAAGATTGTTTTATATAACTTGCTACATTTACATTTTTGTCAATATAATCGTTTTTCTTAAGATCCCTTACAGTACAGTTAATTATTAATCTAAAACTAGAAAATATACCAAAATTATTAATTAATAAAAAATGTCGTACGTTGTAACTTACTGAGTTAGGTTCTTTAAAGATACATCGGTGAAGCCAGATTCCTTCAAAACTAAGTAATACTGTTCCCAAGTTGTATTCATGCAACTTTTAAATAATTGTGGATATAGTAATAATTCATGTCGCATATAATTGACATCTTCAAAGAATTTTATTGTACTTAATAATCTACTCGGTTCAACACTATTTATGCCATGTTTATAAACGTAAATTTCAGCGTCGCTTTGTTTTATGCCTAAATTAAAACTTCTTAAGTATACTTATGATATACATATCTGATTACATATCATACCTAACATTTTTACGAATAAATCAATTGTAGGTGATGATGGCACTGTATAAAATCTAAATCTCAATTGCATTACACTTTTAAAATATCTGTTACAAAATTTACTTCTACAAAAAAACATTATTATTAAACATTATAAATGTTGTAATATATTTATTCATAGTCGGACTATTTGTGCCCTATAGGCTTATCACTGACTATGTGTTTTAACGTCGAGCCTCTACCATCGACACTGATAGGTAGGGTATCAGATAATTTCGTTTTTAGCAACCTTTACAGAAGTTTTACATCTACCCCTGTAGATGTGCATGATACATTATAGGTACCTTCCTCCTATAATTACCGACCTCGTTTCGCGATTTTTGAATATTTAAATTTTCTGTCAAATGTCTTCTTCTTCTTGTCAGTTTAAAGTCGGTTTTATTCCGCTTAGAGCACCTCACCGACCCAAGTTAAATGGTGAAAGACTATTAGAAAAATTAAGATGCCCGCATCTTCAAACAGAAATGAAATATCCACTAATCATTTGACGTTTGTCGCTTTAAGGCCGGTTTCTACACTAAATTTGCAGTGTCTTAACGACTACAAAATATTGTTGAAGTTCTTAGGTCTGCGTTCTCACTTTACGTTTCGAATAAACGTATCCCAACACAAGTAATTTTAATAGATAACAAAAAGTAAAAATATTTTTGCTGACAAACTTTCATTTTGTTTTAAAAACGATTATTATTAATAAATGAGTCAATAACCTTAAACAAATATTTTGGGAAATGGGTGACGTTACGTATAGTGCGCTAAAGAAAGCCGATATATTTAACTAAAAAGCGAATTTTGTTATTAGTTCAATGTCAAGCGAATATTCGCGTCGTGTTAACTGGACTATAATTATCTAGCGTTTCTGTGCACGCTAGCTGGCAACTAAAGCCTAATACACATAGCTTATGTCATGCGTCTTATGTTTTATGCCAAAACCATAACGTAAAAGTGTAAGAAAGTAATTAATCTAATAGAGAGTTATTGGCATCTTGAGTATACTGTCATACACTGTTAAGGTGCACATTATTTGAATAATGCGTCGTTCTTAAAGTCTTATCAAAATAAGAGTTATTGAATTTAATTTGACATGTCTGCGAAAAAAGCTGTTACGTTATTTATAACCTAAAATAATTTGACTTCTTCATTTTACTATAATTTTATTGGTCATGCTTTGGAAGTTGCTGTTTTATGCGTTATAAATGACATTGATGTGGAATTTTCTTATGAAAATTCTTTTGTATTGTTTCCCACGCATTAGGATTACATTTTGGATTATTAGATATGGTTTCTGTTAGTAATGCAATATCATTATTGTATGTAAATCATATTCGAGTTAATGTATTACATTACTGTTTGCCATTGTATATTTACCAGTTAAAAACTATACAAATTAAGGTAAGATTATATTACAGTAACCTCTGAATGAAAAATAAACCCACAATCATAGTAAAAGAGGTTAAAACAGTTGGAAAATATTATTCGAAGCCGAACGAAACTTGCCGAAGACAAATAAGGTAAAAATAAAACACTTCCTTATTTTATTCTTGCACAAATAAGGTCAAGCAGTTACTTTATTAAGAACTCCTTTAACAAAAAAAAAGGTAACTGCTCACGCGTAGCTGTCAAAATAACGACAAGCTTAATAGTGCATATCCGTTCTATGTTGTCCAATAATTCTCTAATGTTTCTTACGTCTTGCCACTTTTATGTCATTTTTGCGTACTTTAAGTCATATTAACAACTTTGTAGATTAAGAATAGTTAATTTTTGTAATTACATGAAGACATTTATATTACTCTAATTGACTAAATATCAAAATTAACAAACTTGAAATAATCCTACCCTCTTCTGTCAACATTTGTCATAGAAAACAAATACAGCGCATGGTCGTGATGTCAAAATCTATTGGCCCTCCGTAAGCATAACACATAAGAATCCAACCTTATGAAAATTTCCATAAATGGTCGCGTTCATCAAGATCAATCATAAATGTGTCGCTTGCAATACGTTTATGATTTCTTCTTATTTTTTGGTGAACTGCTACTAATGCCAAACTATTCTGGCAGCAATTTTGACAGATATTCTGACAGCATTGTAAATATTTCGTAAAGACTCTGTTATCAATCCAACCGTTTGCGATTGCTAGCTGAAAAATCTACGCTTGCAAAAATGGCGACCCCTTACCAAACATTTTTGCAGTAAGCACATGAGTTCAACGGTATCGTTTGCAATCAGTAGCAAGCTGATTGCTCTGATGAACGCGGCCATTCTTATGTTTCGCGTAAGAGCGTCGTGTTGAGTACCGTATATTAACATATACCGAATTTTTATGGCTGACCTGCCGTTTAGCATAAAACATAAGCTATGTGTACTGGGCCTAAGATTCTGATCTTATCAGAATAGTAGGTTTTGGTTTTAGTTAAATGGTTCTTGTCTGAGTTTTTAGATATCCGGAAGATGGCTGTCCCACATGAATGGCAGCATATGGTGATTTTTCAATTCGATTCAGCAAAATTACTAAAGCCTTATATTTCACACTGAATATGCTTTATCTTCAGTAAATATATCAATACAATAAGTAGTTTCGTAAGTAGCAGTTCTATCGCTTTACGAATTTCTGTAAATGTACAGAATCTGAATACGGCGCAATACGTAACACGAATAAGATTGATGAAAATATTGCACTTTTTAATATAATTTGTTTATTCACATTGGAAGTAATAATGCAAAAAAATATTTATACATCAAACGCATTTTGGAAAATGAGGAAACTTAAATTTTAAGTTTTTTGATTGATGCTTGTTTATAGCATTTGACACAATATAAAAGTACCAATATAATAATTAAAGTTATACAATTTTTATACACAGTGCACTACAGACATATTTTCTAGTACACATCAATCGTATTTTAAATAAATCGTATCAATATTTTAGCATAAATGTTTTAAAAACATAACTTATATATTAACATAACATTTATAACTTAGCTAAATAGAAGTTATATATATATTATGAGTCTATAAGTTATATATATATATATATATATATATATATATATATATCAGTAAGTTTATTTTGGCTAATGCTTTGTGTTTATGTTTCATTGTTAGTCGAACTTATTTCTAATAATTTTAAATAACTAACTGTATTGTATAACTTGTAACTCTGATTTACAGTTGTATAACAAATTATGTAAGTTTCCCTCTATAATACATGTAAATTGTTATAATCCTAAATGGTTCTTATTATTTAAATAAATTAAAATAGAAATTTTAAATAACATCTTAACACATGAGCAGCAATTATTTGTTTATAGGTTTTTAGCGACGAAAAGGGGAACTATTATAGTTCAAATTGTTTCTTGATGAAATGATGAATGCCATATTATTGTTGTCTGAATATAGTCTATGGTTTTAATTACAGAATTTATTTTTTGACACGTATACGTATTTGTTAATGTTATTAAAATATGTAATATGGTATATTACAAATAAACACTACGAACTGTAATTAATTAATGGTAGACAAATATCGAAATATGATCTTGTTAGAACATGATTTCAGACATCTATTATTGTGTAGATAACCCGAGATAGAGAAAAAAGTATTGTGTTTGAAATTGAATTTTACATATGGCTAAAAGTGAATTATAAAATATGTTTGCCTCATTAAAAAACAAAATACGTGAAGAAACTGGAAGCGATATATCGAAATTAACAACAAAAATTACTGCTTCCACTGTACAAAAAATAGATTCATTGAGAGGAAGAGGTTCTTCATCCAGTATTAATTCCATCGATGGAACAAGAGATGATACTCTTGAGAGTCATAGGAAGAATGATGATGATTTTAGAAAAAAGTTAGCGAAAATTGAATTAGATTGGTCTAGAAAAATGGAAGAGAAAGAAAAGGAGTGGAGAGAGGTTCTGTTACAAAAGGATAAATATTTGAATGGTTTAGAGAAGGAAAAAACCGAAGCATATAAACACATACATACATTAAAAGAATCGTTAAGAATAGCAGAAGGTATGTACAAATGGCTTATTTAAATCCCTACATTAATCTATAAACTATTATTCTGTAAACTATAATACCTAATTATATTGTGTATAATAACTATTCACTCATTGTTTATTTAATTTTCCATGACTGTTTGATTCGCCGTTTTTGTTAGATATTTTTTCTTTTGTGAACTCTCTTTTTTAGTTAGATAAAATAAATTTGAGACTTTTCTTTTCCTAAACTAGCTTAGTGATAAATATATTAGTATTTAGATTATAATAAAGAATTGAATATATTTTCTGAGTTACGGTTATTGTAACTTAATTATTTGTAATTGATAATTGAATCGTATTATTTATAGAATATAACTTGTTGATAAAATTAAGTGTGTTAATTATTACGAAACTGCATTCTATGTTTAGGATTTCAAAATTGCTTTAAAAAGTCGGGCACAGGTTAGATGCATTTCTGGCATTGGTGGAGCCGTTTTCAATACCCCCCACAAGCATACTGTATCACTACATTGGTCTGCTAAACCAAGTTTCTACACCATGCAGCCACCGCCACTTATTTAAACAATCTGAAATCCGTTTGTTTGTATAGCTGTATGCCTGTAGTATATTACTAGATCTTATTTAAATTATAAATGCAGTTTCTAATAATCAACGGAGAGATAATTCAATTAGGTGGCTACTCATCCAAACAAGAATTAGTAATTAGGGGCTTTGACAATTAAAGGCCCTAACCACCCCTGAATTATCCCTAGCATAAGCCGTTCGCACCGTAACTCCATCATTGTTAATAGATAATTGTATAGTATTATTTATAAAACATAACTTGTGGATAAAACTTAACTTGTTATTAACAAGTATTTTATAAATAATACTATACAATTATTTATTAACAATGACGGAGTTACGGCGCGAACGGCTTATACTAGGGAATATTCAGGGGTGCTTACGGTTGCTTTAATTGTCAAAGCCCCTACTTACTAATTCCTAATTGTTTAGATGAGTAGGCACCTAATTGAATTATCTCACCGTTGATTGTTAGAAAATGTATTTATAATTTAAATAAGATCTAGTAAAGTACTATAGGCATATAGCTATACATGTAATATTCAAACAAACAGATTTCAGATTGTTTAAATAAGTGGCGGTGGCTGCGTGGTGTAGAATGTTGGTTTAGCAGATCAATGTAGTGATCAGTATGCTTGTAGGGGGTATTGAAAACGGCTCCACCAATGCTAGAAATGCATTTAACCTGTGCCCGACTTTTTAAAGCAATTTTGAAATCCCTAAACATGGAATGCAGTTTCGTAATAATTAACACACTTAATTTTAATTATTTCTATTAGATCAGATATTTCAACATTCTATGGGACTTAATTGTACTATATTATTATTTACGTCGTATAACTATAAATTATATATTGTTGACTTAAGTTTACTAAGATTTATTAAGACATATTAATTATTATAATAAATATAAAAGTGTATTTTGAAAACGGTCATTAGAACTGCAAGTGGTTTAAACTATAGATGACTCCAGTCAAACAAAAATATTGCATTTTGATGTTCCCCTTTACATAAGGCAACTTTTAATGTATGATTACAAAAACTTTGCGAAGGGATCTATCAAATTAAAATTCTACAAGATGGTTTTAGGTGAACTGTTGCAGAGGCTTTTTTCTTTTTTAAATTTATTTATTCAAGCTTCATTAAATCTTTAAGGTTAAAGCATAGAATATACATTTTGTACAATTCAAAATGTGTGGTAGATAATTATATAACTTCAATCCGTGCGTCTATAATAGTTTTGCTTATTTGCCGGTCTCTTTATGGGTAATGATCTTTTTGTGTCATTTTGATGTTGCTAAAAATTTATTGTTCCATGCCCATTAGTCCACTTTTTGTCTTTTGTATCATTTTAAATTATTTTGTTTTTTGTTTGTAGTATTTTGGTTTTTTCTTTTTCCTAATTTTAATATTATTATCTTATTTAGATATGAAACTAAAATTAGTTGAGAGGCATGAAGATAAAGAGCAAATTGAAAATCTTCAATGTCAGGAGTTATCAAAAGTGAAATATTTAGTTTTACAAAAAGAGAAAGAACTAGAAGAAAAAAGTTTACTTTTAAAGGATGCTCTTCAACAGGTGGATAAATTGAGGAGCGAAGTAAATAGATTGAGAAGACAGGAAGAATTATTAAGTGAAGTTCAGGTGAGAATTAAATAAAACAATGTATTTTCGTAAGATTTCATACTAGGAAATATGTGTAAAACGCATTACGCTATTCTACATGTAATTTGTTCTGTTATTACACTTTGTATTACCGTGGTATGAACCATGTAGTAGATATTTTTGCTCTAGAGGTTTCTCGCAGCTTTTTGTATAATTTTATGCTTCAACAAACGCTTTATTTTATTTCTTTTATATACCATTAGAATATAGACACTAAAATATTATGGCATAAGTTGCACAGTCAATTTGAATTTGAAATATAATGAAATTCGAAACATCTATGGTTTTATGATATATAACTTTTATCATAGGATTGGAAATATAAGAAATATGATTGGTATGACAGTAATTTTTTTGAAATTTAATGTTTAAACGAAAAGTTCTAGCTGGAATTTCTATCTTGATCGAAACTAGTATCTGCAGGTTACTACACGCTACAAGTTTTGCCACACATATATTAATTTAAATGCTTTATATATTAAGCTGACCTAGTGATATATTGAAAAGATCCAGTCAGGGTGTTTCTTGTTTATTTATTTTTTAATATTGCCATTAAATACAAAAATTGTACATTGACTCGTCAGTTGTCTTATTCTACTTGAAATCATTTATTTAAACAGTGTGATAATTGGAATAATCGTTTAAACGGAATAATTGTTATATATGTTGTTTCCCATATATTTAGGACATTTTTCAAGAACGGTGCTACTGTGTTTCAGAATTACAATTTTATTACTGTATCTTGTTCGCATTCCCATATTAATGTCTTTACTTAGTTGTAATGTAGTAACGTTTTTTTTTTTTTTTGAACAAACACACTGATGTGGTATAGATAGAGTGAGTATGCAGTTAATATTCGGTACTTTGAATATCCTATTGAGATCCTATTGAGTCTTGTCATACACCCACAGAGAATCAGTCCATAAGAAATATAACTTTCAACATATGCGTAATAAAAGTGAAGAAGAAGATCTTTATTTCCGCAGTTTTTTTTTTATTTGAAGCACCCAAATACTGCAGTTCGTAATTTATTGCAGCACAATCTATGTGCTTTTCATAAGAGATGTTTTCATCCAGAGTGATACCTAGATATTTCACCTCTTTCGTTTGTTCTATTGAATGTCCATAAAATTTTACATATAACGATTCATTTACCTTGTTATGAATATTCCTAAACCATATAATGCTTGTCTGATTTTGGTTTAATATTAACTTATTGTGTGAACACCAATTTATCATATTTTCAATTGCTTCGTTGGCAATTGCGCCTTATTGCCTCTTCTTTAATATTATTTATAAGATAATATAAGTTTTATTTCCATAAGATCTACACATAACATATGAGATAATGTATAAATAGAAGGAAAATCGTCAAAAATACAAAGAATAATAATAATGATAATATAGTAGTATGCTATTCTTATGTGTTTGTTCATAATGAAAGTGTTTCATATTATACTAATAATTCGGCTTAAACAAATGAATACATGAGCAACTATAGAAGCGAAACTAAAACTAAGACGAATCATCTTCACAATTGATTACATATCACCAACTTAACTCTAGTAATCAATTTAAATTTGTCATAACTAGTGATCGTATTCAATTAGTAATAGTGTGAGGAATTTGATTATGCTGGAAGTCTTTATAATAGACGTCCAATTTATATGGTTCTAGTATTTGCATAGTATTTCGACTAATTTGTTTTTAAATGAATTTATATCTCTTATTAATTTAATATGTTGAGGTAAGGCATTGAATAATTTTAAGGTTTTAGTTACTGATTTATATGACCTGTCAGAGTTTATTTGCACATATTGCGACCTTTGATTCAAAAATAATTTACATCAATCTAACGCGTTACCCACAATTCCTAACGCCTGCATCTTATTTACGATAGTATGATCTATGAGGTCAAATGCTTTAGTAATATAAAAAAATATACATATTACTAATTTTTCCGCATCTAACGCTTCTAAGATAATATGAGTTGGTTCAATTGTTGCTGTGATTGTAGACATCCCTGTGTGAAAACAATGTTGCGTATTTGTTAATAAGTTTAATTTATCGAGATAAGAGGATAGTCTATTTAGCATCCATTTCTCAAATATTTTTGAAAGCACCGATAACAGTGCAACCGGCCGATAGTTTTCTATATTTCTTTTAGATCTTTTTTGAAAATAGGTATTGCCTTGCCTATCTGCATATTGTCTGGAAATTTACCGTTTACAAACGAATAGTTGACTAAGGAAGCAATGGGTGCTACTAGGAAACAATAGCTGATGATGGAAATAGATCAGTTGGCTTACATCTTTTCGTAAATTGTACGGTATGTCATCCAAACCAGATGAACTTTTCTTTGCTACTGTATGTATCACATTATATATTTCACTTTCTGTCACTGGATCCAAGTGCATACTCTGGTTTGCTACACTGCAACATTTATGCATGTAATTGAAGAAGAAGAAGAAGGAGATGGCGAGTGCTTGTCACTCTTGCAAAAATCTTCTAACTAAATATAATGAAAATATTATTTGTAGTATATGTAAAAATAGATTTCACATCAAATGTGTAAATATGTGTTCAAGAACTAGTGAACTTAAAAACAGCAAAGAATATAGGTTATTGGAAGTGTGTGTTGTGTTATGAAAATAGTGAGGTTAGTGTCCAAATAAACAAACCTACAATTATCCAAAATAATGAAAACTTCAAAGGATTCTCAAGTGATTCATCATAGAAGCTGAAATAATGCTTGATAATAATGCTACAACAAGAAATAACTGTTCCTGCAACAAATCGGGTAGCAATAATGCAGAACATATGCAAGACTTACTCATCCTTACGAGTATAAAAATAAATGAACAACAACAATTAATAAAGCATCTAATAAAAATGGTACAACAACTAAAGGATGATAACCCAAATGTAGGAGAAGATAGCGGCAACATTGCGGTGGTACGTTAGCTAGCACAGTGACAGGTTTTACAAAGTAGTTTCATTAATTCAACATATGTGTTGTTTCTATTATAAATAATAGTATTTATTCACTATCATCTCATTGAGACAACATACACCAAAGATAATATCATATGAAACCTTGAACGATATCATACAAAACCAAAGGAAAGAAATCCTTGCGGAAATGACAGGCCTATTAAGCAGCTCCACGAGAAACATAATACCCAACGTTACAGGCAATAGTCATTTTGAACCTGGCAATCCAGCAAAAGATCAACAAGCAGACAATAATAAGAGTGAAATAACCAGAAATAA
>WYDF02033836.1:0-12713 GCA_009867245.2 Adranes taylori
ATTAAATATTTTCATTCTGCTTTCATAAAGTAGAAAACTATGGTAGTACGTTCGAAGTAGAAACCTTTTTTTATTTATTATTAAGTTAATTTGTTTTCAATGAACTATCGAAAAACAAATAGAGGAAAACAAATTAATAAAATATAATTCACGATTCTATGTATTATGTGATTCAAATGGGAACAAGTTTTTTTGTTCATGACATCGCGTTCCAAATATATACCGCCATAAAAATGACACATCATTATACTAGATAATGTCATTTGGAACAACAGCTTTGTGTTAAAAACTGTTATTTTTAAACATTGATCTATTGAGCACTGATCTATACTACAAAGCACTGAATAATGGGCCTTGTCTATTAGTCTATTCTATGAAACCTTTAAATAGCAGAATTTTTTCCATAGTAAATTGGCGTTTTCATTATTTATGAAAATTTTATCTTTTCGTTCTCTAAATAACAATATAATAAATTGATCAAATTATTTGAGTTGTTCGATATTCAGCTATACATTTGAAAAGGTCATACAGCTGAGCGATAAAAAATCTAAAACCTAATCATAGGTTAAGTTGCATTTAGCCAACACACACGTTGAGACATTAGACTAAAAATCTTACACTCAACCAACACTCTTCCCTATGATTACAAGAATTAAATTGACATCAATTATTACAGAGAGATTTTCGTATCTCTCGTGTCTTTGAGCTGTTTCTTACACCCACGTTCCTAAAGAATGCATCACGACTATCAGAAAAAAAAGAGAAACGTACCTCCAAATAAAAAAGCAATATTAGGAGTTACTTGAAATAATTGCAAATCATTTCACATAAAAGCTCAGGGTTACCACAATTGGACGATAATAATATTCAATCATGTTTCCAGTTTCAATCGTATTTTCCAAAACAAAACCAATACATAGCAATTCCAGCGTTAGTTTTAATCCTGATCCATAACACTAAATATGCAAAACCAAGAATAAGATTAACTTTGGCTGGTCTTAGCCATATTTCGGAAAACTCTACAATTCCAGTTATGAGATGTTTTTCTGAGAAATTTTTTAAATACTTTTATTTATTAGTTTATGTTTTTTAGTTTTGTTATATTGTTACAGTGAAACAAAAGCAAAATACTGAACTGTTAGTACATAGTATTGAATCTGAGTGACGTTTTTAAACCAGCCATTGCTGCACTAATTATTTCTGTAAATAAGCAGAAAAAGATCTGGAAGCAAAACTGTCATCCGCATCACAAAGTAAAATTAAATTATTTGCAGAATAAGATCAATAAAATGTTGGCGGAAAAAATTAACGAAGATTGAGAAAATTGGGTTGAAGAAAGCTGCGAAGACGGGCAAATCACAATGTGGAAAATGGCAAAAAGATTAAAAACTAGTTCTTCTGATAATGCGTCGATTATCGTGGAAAGCAAAACAATTAATTACGGCAAAGATCAAGTAAACGGAATAGCGAACTATCTTCAAAATCAATTTACAAACCAAGATACTACGGAGAAGAAAATACTAATCAAAGTAAACGAATTCATAAAAAAATATGAAATTCAGAAACTCAAAGTGGATAGAGTTGAAGGATCAGTTAAGAAAATCTGCTCAAAGAAAACTCTAAGGGAAGACAAAACAGCAAAAAGGGCTATAAAACTACAACCAGAATCAGTAATCGAAGACCTTACCTGGTTATACAACACTATCTTAGAACTAGCGTACCCAAAGATTGGAAACAGGCGTATTACAATTCAGAAGATGAATAAAGATCCGTCGCATCCAAAAAATGAAGACCAATAAGTTTGATTAATGGACACCCAAAAATTTTTGAATCTATTATCTCTGATCATATATCTCTGATCTCTGATCATATACAAATTTTTGCAAATGAAAATCAGAACCAACTTTAGTTTAGAAACCGCCTCTCGGCAGTCCAGTAAGTAGCGCCTAGATTAGCGATTAGGGAAAGAGTATGACAGAGTATGGCACAATGGATTACTATACAAACTTTAGAAAGTAGGAATACCAAAAGAAATATTGTAAATCATACACAGTTTCTTAAGTGAAAGAAAGTTCCAAGCCCAAATTGGGTCTATCCCAGGGAGTTCTCCTCTTACTAATTTTGTTCAATTATTACGTAGCGGATATACCCAAATTTTAAAATATTCCAGAATGCAAAATTTTACAATTTGCAGATGATATTGTTGTAATCTGTTGGAAGGAAAATCCAGAATCCAGTATTAAAACCTAAAAAAATTACTACTACTACTATTTCCAGTTAATATACAAAACTATACAATAGTTTTGTATAAAACTTACAGCATAGAAGATACAATTGTTCCAGAGATATGTGTCAATGAAAATGCGAGAAACAGTATAATCTCGATGCAAGCAGGTGTTCCACAAGGATTGGTACTTGGTCCGATCCTATGGAACATAGCGTATGACGGTGTAATGAGACTACATCTGCCCAGAGGGGTAAGAACAGTAGCTTTTTCCAATGACCTGGAGATTATTGCATCCCACCAGAACCTGGAAATGCTGTGGATGAGTTTAGCATTATGTATAGCAAAAATAGATGAATGGCTTTAAACCAATGGTGTGCATCTTAACGCGCAAAACATGTAGGCGGCATGGTTATCCACTAAACGTAGCGGAAGGCCGTCCGAAATATCGTTTCAAATAAAAGATCAAAATATCTCTGTAAAAAGGTATATAAACTACCATGGAGTTACAATAGAGGGTAGTCCATAATAGCCAGCACGTCATGAGGGCTATTACAACTGCAGCAGAACTTGAAACTGCTTTGTGTAGACTGATGCCTAATGTCGGTGGGCCAACAGAGGCTCCCAGGCGGCCATTGGCCTCAATTGTACAAAACCATCTTCTATATGGCGCTCCACTTGGGTTTAGTGTACCAGGATCAATCGAAATATAGATAGGATTAGCCAAAAGCTATGCGAGGAATGGGCATTTGTATCTGTAGGACATATAGAACTATGTATATAGATGCCTTAGAAGTATTAGCCAGAATATTACCCACCGATCTACTGTCAGAAGAGAAAAAAGAATATATGAGGATATAGCTGTTGGAAGTAAGCGAGAGGTATAGCAAAGAAGTGAAGTGCATTGCAGACCCTCATCCTCATAGGCTTCTCTTGTACTGGTCGTTAGACACACATGAGGAGTTTGTGGTTGCACAGTTTCCTTCAAGACCTTCAAATTAACAAAAAAGAGAAGATACAAGACTGGATTCAGGATTGTTACAGCCATGCACACACAATCACTCCAAAAACAATCAAATCCTGTTTGGTGGAATTCTAAATGCAGACATTCAACTAAATCTGAAATAAATTCCGTTTCATAATTGCTATGAGATAAAAATATAATTCTAATAGTTGGTAACCTAACATCGCCGAAACATTTATGAGAACACGCGTGTGCGTCTGATGTTTGAGATTTTAAAATGTTTATCAGAGATAATAACAGATCAGAATGCACAAAATTTGATTGCTACGTTTAGAAACATTTTTATTTATTATATGTCATTACAAATACGTTCCTATCTAAAGAACTGTCATTCGAATGAACCAAAAAGATCGCTGGCAGTGTATTTTTCTCTGCGCTTCGAATACGGAATTATTACATTTATAAAATTATCGTTTGTATGTTGGATTATTGCAGAGATTCTGAAAATGTGGTTTGTTTCTTTAAAGCCCCATTCATACTTTCGAATTTAGTTTTAATTTAACTGTAACTCTAAATTTAGCGATATATGCAACCCAACCACTTTTTGCGTCACGTGCGATTTTTATATGTTATATATGTTTTGTATGACGAATTGTGTTGTAATATTGTTTTAATTTTAAAAATACTATATCGAATTATGAATAATTTAAATAGCCTTTAAAAAAGGGATTCTCTAGCATTATTTTATTAGTAGAGCAAAAACTCCAAGAAAGCGTCGTTCGGCAATGCGAATGCGACTAATATATTCGAACAACGATATGCTACTGGAGGTTGGGAAAATCTAATCCAAGAAATGAGACTAACAGATCATAAAATATTTCTTGTATAGTTCACGGTAATATTCTCTTATAGGATCATAAAGAAATATTGATAGTTACGAAATATAAATTTGCAACATTATGTGATGGGCTTATTTTTCAATAATTTGTAAATACATTTATTTATTACCAGTATTCATAAATTGAGAGCAAAAGCTTTTAAAAAAATCCTCCTTTTGTTGTCTATAGGCTATTTTTCCATGTCTTCAGATGACATTTCTATTTGGTGATAACCTGAGGCAAGTTCAAGTTGGTATAGTCTTGAAACCGGCCTAATTTGTCTAGTACGTCAGATACTATATTAATTGGGTAACTTATCTTCAATGGTTTGGTTGTTCAGTAATCTGTTTTGATCCAGTTCCCTGGAAACTACTATGATTGGGCACCAGCATGGTGAAAGTAATGGACGTATAATATTTAAATACATCAATTTCCAATATCATCTAAATCAAGTGTAATTTTGGCTGCATTTAGTTACGTAATTCTGGCTGCATTCTGGTACCGTTTAGAAACATAAATTTCTAAATCTAAATAAATTAGAACCACTCCATATAGTCGAAGGCCACAAGAAATTAAATCTTTTCGAATACCTAGAAATATCTATACATAAAAACGACATACGTACAAACCTATTAAATGCGGATACAGATTCCATAATAACAACTAACTTCTTAAATATTTTCGCATAATTAATATACCTACGCACATAAAAGCACAAAATTCACGCATTCTTCAAATAAACATACCTGCATAACCCCCAGAGCATACAGCAATCAAATAGAAAAGTATTTCGCTTTCAGATAGACAAGAGCAAACTTTTCGTTGTTATTCCTCCCTGTTGTAGTTGTCGTTCCTCCCGTCTATCTGGTCGTTGACTCTCGCCCGTTTAATCGTTAACATCACTAAATCCAATCCCTCGTAGCCCCAAAATGGTTACTTAATTTTACCCTAATAATAGAAAACCACTTCAAAACGAACCCGCACAACTCCCAATGTATTAATTGTCTGTCTGTCTGAAGATGGCCCGAAAGAGTTGAAACTATATAGTCACTATTTAACAGTTATACTATACGTGGCAAATCACGAACTAAAATACACTTCCAATTGATATTTCATAGTGGATTACAAAGTAACGCTTCACTCAAATAATATATAGAAAAGTAATTATTTCATTTGAACTCATTCTCCAACCATATAATAATGTGTAACTATTGCCACAAAGTTGAGAAGTTCAGTGTACTAACTTAGAAATTGAAGGTTTGATAAAAATCCTAATCCTAGATATCAAAACACTCAAAAGTATGGAAGTCTAAACAGTTTCGCAAGCACAGACTGGACATGGCAGTTTCGCATCTTACCTATAGTAAATGGGGGAAATCGAAAGTCTGGAATGTTATTATTGCTTGGACCTTTTTCATAAAGCTCAGCGCACCCCTTAACTTTAACTTTGTTGGCATTACAGTCCATTTAGAACCCGAGCCTTGTCTGCTACAGATTTTCGCCAGTCGTCTCTCCGGATAGCCAACTGTATCCACTTTCTGATCTCCCATTCTCTGAACGTGGCCGAGCCAACGTAGTCTTCTTGTCTTGATGTCTGACGTGATCGATGGAGCATTATAGAGGTCTTCCAGTTAATTATTGGTTCTTATTTGCTACTCTTTGTTTTTGTGTATAGCACCAAAAATCTTGCGAAAGGCTTTCGTCTTCCAGGCGCACATTAGGTTCTCCTCTTTTTTCCTGACAGTTCAGGTTTCTCAGCCTTACAAGACCACTGACAGGGAAGACTTAAGTTACTTCTGGCAGCTAAAGAAGCACCGGTTCCCGGCCGCTACTCTTACTTTGATTTCGTCGAGTACTTCGTTTTCGTGTGTTAGGATGCCTCCCAAATATTTGAACGTATCAACCCTTTGGTAACCATTGAATTTCTCAGTGTTCCGTCACCTGATTGAGCCCACTCCAACCAGATTTAAAAGAATGTGTAACGATTGCTGCAAAATTGGTGCAAAATAGCCGGCTAGTGATTTAGTGAGCAGAGTCGTGTCTTTCAAAAATATTGCGACGATGTGATATCATTACGAAATATATTATATGCTATTATTAAAGAAATTCCATTAAAAAACATTCAAATATAATCAGTTTAAATATTACTTTTCTTAGTTGGTGCCGGATTAAATAAAAAACCTATCCATAAAATACCTTTACGTAAAGGAGCTCAAAGTATCCAGTAATCGAAGTGTAAGTTCTTCTATATAATTTTCATATTAGGATAAACTAATATTTTTCGTATTTATTTAATTCGGTAGTTTCCTACTCTAAAACTACCCGCTATACCGTACTTAGCTATCGGATTTCAGTCCCGTAAAATATAGCATTCTGCCCATTTTACAATCAGTTTTTACTACTCACAATCTAAAGAGTTTTTAAAAATGTATTCGCAATTAAGCATGTACATAAAATTTCTATAGGTGTGATTGTACTCATATTAAAAAGGGAAACTTAGGAAAAGATTGGCGGGAATATAAATAAAGAACAAATCTTTCATACGTGTGAAATTCTCATGCTAATCATAAATATAGAAAGGTTTTTGATTAGTTTTAGAATCACTGAAATGGTGAAATTGAAGAAATGCGTCATTTAAAATCCTCTCAATATTTGCACCGCAGACGACAAAACTATTCATTATGTTTGAATGGAAATTACTTGTCTCGAATTTGATGAGATGGTTCAAGTTAAAATGCAGTTCGCTCAAATGATCATTGTCGAGAATAGTATTCATATCAGATGAATTAGTACATATAATAATTATTGTAATTCAGCGATCCGTTGACAAAAGCATGTATAACACGGTTTCGGATTTTTAATAATCATATGTCATGTTGATGTTTGCTCAACAAATTGATTCCAAACGGTGGTCTAGGAGGATAGGAGACTATTACCACATATTCTACATATTCCAGTTGCACATGTACTCAAACTTTTGCATATGGGTTCATTCCATCAATTTCATAAGTTGTTAAAACTCTTACTGGTGACTCGGCGAGGGATAACCAATGTTGCACCTGTGAAAAATTTTCTAAACGCTCGTTATAAAACATACAATTGTATAGAACATTAATATTTGCTGCATCTTCCTGAATCCTCCCTGAACTTCCTCACTGCCGCTTTTTCACCATTGTTGCCCTGAATTAAATGCTAACCGAGCGCTTCTAAAAAAAGTGCTTCAGGAAAAGGTAGAACTTACAATTGCTCATAAAGCCGTAGCCATTTCTAGCTTAAGTTTGAAATAAAAGCAATCAATTTTGATTCAAGAAAAAATTCTAATATTATTAAAAAAGAATTTTTCTAGATTTTTATACATTTCAAATTAGTCTTTAAAGTAGTAGAATGTATTAAAAGTATACTTTAAATGTCCTTAGTATTCAACAACAATGTTTTTTCGTCTACTTCTGTGATTGAATTTTAATATATAAATATTGAGGCACCGAGTTATAATCCATGAGATGTTTTTTAACTATATTGAAAAGGAAGTGGATATTTGTTTCTGAATAGTCAAAACAAATTAGTGCGTTAATAGAGTAGATTAATAAAAGAGGCACTCCTTTTCTAGATAAAATAGAACACGCAAAGTACTTTTATTTAATGCCCTACCTGTTTTGTTTTGGTCTATTTCGTTGATTTGCTCACTGATTTATACGGTTCAATTAATTCTGTACTTGGATTATGGTTAATTACATTAATTCTTTCTTGTCATCTTATAATAAAAGTAGGTGATAGATTTATGTAATATAGAAGGTGACTTGGAAACTAGGACTTTTTGACATAAAATTGATAAAAAGATTTGAATATGTGTACCCAAATGTGGAAATTAGTATCAAATAGATAAAAGCTTTGATCATGAAAAAAAATGGTTTCTTGCGTCTGTAAAAGATGAGAAAGGAAACAAGAAACTTGTCAGCCTTCGAAAAGGAACTATAAAATGAAATAACGATCTTAGGAAAAGAGAAGCTATAGTTGAGCGAGAAGAGTGAACAAAAGAGATGATACAGAAAGAAGAGCATGGAGTATGGTGAAAATAGAGTTGGAAAAGAGAGTAAAAGAACTGGAAAATGCAGAGGAGAGAAGGCAGAAAGAGGAAAGGAGAATCAACAGTATAATAGATGGTCTGGAACAAAATGAGAATGACAAGGATGAACTGATACATACAGTATTTAGAGGACTGAAGTTATGGGATATATGAAATAGGGAGAAAGGATTATGATAGAAATAAGAGATCACTGATGATCAAATATAACAAATGGGAAGGCAAAATAGAAAAGAAAGAGTATGTTGAAAGGAACAGAGGGAAAGGAATATTCCAAGTAAAATAAAGGAAATATCCAAAGAAAGAAGAAAGGTATATGAGAGAGTGACAGTAGGATGCAAAAAGATGGGGATTGGAGATGTTATGTGATTTTGAGATGAAGGAAGTAAAATTTTTAACCATATTTTTGAAGATTCAGAGCCCTATATCACCCATGAAAGTTTCTATAATTAATGTTAATTCTCTAATCTATGGAGAACTATAGGAACTATAATTATGGTCTAGGAACAATTATTTTGCTTTTCAATATCATAGAGGTATAAAATTCTGTTGTGTAAAAGGTTTTCGTAGTTTTTGAATTCGGAAGCAGATTTAATGTAGCAATTAGATCTAATATTATACTGTAATAAGTTAATATAAGCCTATTATAACTATTGTATCAAAATGCAAAACACGAACATAGAAAAACAGCCGCTAGTAAAATTTATAATGCTTCTGGCGTATATAACTTACTTGTTTGTCAATGCTTGGAAAAGAAGCACGTGTTCACATTGAGTTAGGTATAGACTTACTGATAACGTTGAGTATAAATCTTAATTTACATTGTTTCCTTTGTATATGTAGAAAATTGATTTATCTACTTCCCTATCACATAATAACATTAACACTGAGGAAATTAATTTTTTTTTACAAATGTTCCTTTTCAATTTGTGGCCCAACTATGGATAACAACATTTGCTGTGTCCACTGTAGTGTTATAAACTTTTGTTATGAACTTTATCTTCAAATGTTATTTTTCCTCCATTCTGTTTCTTAATCATTGATAGCACAATAGTTTGTAATCGTTGCATGTGTATCGTTTATTTTCAGTGTTCCGATTGCGATTACCTTAACCGATTGTTTGCCTCAAATTACAATAAAGACAGTTATAGTTGCGAGACTAATAGTTTTAATTCTTTAAATAGTATTTATTCTTTATTGGTTACATCTCACAACTTGTGTGTTTTATTTTTTTGTTGCGTAAAATTTGTGTGTTTATTTGATTTTTTTTGCTCCTCACAATTGAAAGGACATTGAAAAAGGCAACATTTATTTGTGTCAGCGGATTTAAGAACACAGCTACACTATGGACTGTGTTCGAGTCACTACTAAAAAGTGTGTTCATACTGCTTTGATGATTAGAAATTGATGGATTGATTAGAAATTCGATGGTGTAGAATTAATTCGTAGATTTGTTACATCGAATGCCCGGATGTTGACGATTTGATTTTGAAAATTTTCAATTTGTATTAATTTACTTTCATAGCCAAAAGGATTTCCATATACTACGTCCGACTAAAACACAATTCTGTTTCATTCCATTTTGAGGCAACTGGTTAATGAATTTGCTGAACTATTTATAATTTTGATTTTCATTTTGGAACAGTTCCGGAGCGAAGTAATAAGATTCAACAGTTCTGATAAATTGTAGAATTTTATTCAATGCAATACATTTGACGAATTTTGAAACTGTATTGAGTAGTATTGTCATATATAATTTGTTGGGTTAGATTAGTTCATATTTTCCAAGATATGAGAAAACGCGAATTCATTACTTAATGGTGACTCTCTCGATATTGAATCGAATTCTGGTTATTGGAATGCTGTTAGTAGGATGTCTAGAATTAAAATTTTTCAGAGTCGAATTAACATACTTTTTTTTGGGCTTTTAAATCTACATTACCTATGTGAAAATAATTCGAACAAGACAGCTGTTCAACTGACAGGTTTTTTATGATGCGATTAATTGTTGGAGAAGAGACAAGTTAGAAAGAAGTGCAAGTTAAATGCGAAACTCGGCATTTTTGAGCTCAGTCAATGTAAATTTACTACTATCTTTCAGTACATGTATATTATGCACGCCAACATGCAGATGTATGAACAGTTTGTACTGTTTACACCAGCAATTCGATATAAAAGGCTCCTACAGTTCAACACAATAGCTTTTTATCTACAGCTTTTTACCTACGGCACCTACAGCTTTATATCAGTTCCAGGTTGAGGATGATGATATATCCTAAAGCCGCCTTCAAATAAACTCTCCAATCTCCCTAATTATATACAATCCCAACAGGGAGAGGAGTTTTACATACAACCAGTAGGAGACCGGCGTCAGGGAAGCTAATGGAAAAGCCATGGTGAGGCAACATCGTCCGAGGCAACGGGTCGACATCGCCAAAACCAAACAACCAATCCGTCTCCAACAGCTAGATCATCTCTATTCGCTTGCACACCACAACTCCGGTCATTTCACTCGACGAAGCAATTTCAACTTTTCCGATTCACATATTGGCTGGACGATTCATTAATCATTAACTTTCAGGAGATCATTTATAACAAATATCATATTACATCTAATTCGTTAAAATTTTATCTTTGGGTTTTTATATGGAAAGAAGACATCCTAACTACTTTTGCATTATATATAACTTCAAACCACATATCAATCATTTAACGAGCTCAGCCCGACTAAATAAAATAAATAAATTGAGTTTCTTGTACGAGCAGTATATGTTATAGAAAAATATTGTAGTCGATAGACAATGATATAACCTATTACATTTTTTAACTTCGCTTTTATTTAAAAAAAATGTGTCGTCCTAACTACCTTTTCTGTATTATAATTCACTTGAAGCAATATGTTAGTCACTTTAGCGAGCGCGAGTAGAATCATCTAATTTATTATATATACGAAAGAAAATAAAACCCGTAGCACATAGCGACAAGCACAAGCACATGCATATAGGAAAAGAATAGTGCTTGTCGCCGCAAAATTAATGTTTCAATTGCAATGCCTATTCACCTACGTATAGCTTAATATTATAAGGGACGGCATTGGAAATATCAGCTCGATTAGATATAATATTTATATAGAGTTTCATGCACGAGTCTTATATGTGTAGTCCATTAGATGTAAATAACACATATTGTATATTTTGTCACCCAAAGTGATGGTCCTAATGCATTTCTAAGGAAACTTGATTTTTAATTTATTTGGATCATTCTCCAAATTAATATTTATGATAGAACTTGTACTGTCACATATTCCTGAAAATATGGAAGCTAAATGTAATACAATCATAAAAGAAGCACAACACCAAGATCTTCAACACTGGTTTAATTTGCGACTTAAAACCAAATGGTAAAGACAAAATAATATAAAACTAAACAGGTTAAGATGGGCAGGGCATGAAGCCCGAGCACGTGAAAATAACCCTATAAGAACGTTCTCGAGGCGAATCCCATCGGCAGCAGAACCAGAGGCAGGCTCCAGCTTAGATGAGTGAATGATGTATCGCAAGACGTAAGAAGTATTGGAGGCCCCAATTGGAAATCAGAGTGTCAGAAGCGTACAGAATGTCATAAGAAGCTTGAGAAGGTCAAAGCCTTTGTAGGGCTGCAGCTCCCCAACATGAAGATGAAAGCAAACAAACGGTAAAAAGGTGCAGGTGTGAGCTTAATTTTATTTATTTATTTAGTTTCATTTCAATTCATTTCATTGATGCGAATAATTGTGTACTCAATTCAAACGATCCATTCAAGTTACTGAATTTTAAGAGTAAAAGGCTCAACTACTGGAGATCAAAAATAATATTGAGATTTTACGCAAATGCGCCACATTAAATTTAGCAAGAACTCTTATGACTTCTTAAAGAACGTATTTTTTTGGGGTTTATGTTTAGAACGCGATCTACCGCGATTTCATTTGAAAAAACCTTGTTCCAATTGGAACATATAACACATCGAATCAATGAATTATTTTTTATAAATTTGTTTTTCATTCAAAGTGATCATCAACGCAGTTTTCTAACAGAAGAGGATACATAAATGTTGCGAGGATCTTAATTGTTCTGCGTTGTTGAGTTGAGCGTTGATGAACGTAAATCATTTTGATTTATACAGAGGCAACTTATAATTTGTATCTGAATATAGTATATAGTAAAATTGTCGTTTAAACAAGCAATCAATTTGCAGGTCTCTTCTAGGAAAATGTTTTAAAGTTTAGTTTCTTACATGAATTTGAAAATTAATTGAATTTTAAAATGAATAGTGAAGATTTGGAAATGATGTGAATATAAACAATATTTATTAGTGAGGTATAGATTTTATTGTAAATATAATTTATAAAAAATATATTTAATATTTAATATTTAAAATATAAAATATTATCTTTAATTTAATTAAAAATACAAGAGAAAATTATTAAATAGTTTGATACAAAAACTTTGACAGTATTTCCAAAAATAGATTACTAAACTATATTTAAATATAAGTTCATAAACATTTTAATAGAAAATTCATTGATCT